>PVKZ01004200.1:0-93340 GCA_004027375.1 Macroglossus sobrinus | reverse complement strand
TAACAGTTGCCCATGGGAACCTAACAGTTACCCATGGGAACCTAACATTTTAACAGTACGCTTTCTGCTTCTGTACCCCTGCTTGCACAACCCACCTTTAGGTTGACAGGTAGAGAATAGAAGAAATATTAAACCTTTGTGATTTAGACAGAATGAAGAATGAGATTTTGGGCTTAAAACCCTTGTATCTTTATGTTTCAGGGCTGCTCCTTTGTAAGGACAGCCGCCGGCTAATAAACTGCCTCTAATATCAGAGCACTCAGTTTGAGTCTGGTTATTCCGGTCACAACAGGGCTTTTAGTGCAACTGGCGCCTTGAAGGACAAAGGCTTCAGAAAATTGGCAAACTTGTTTCACTGTGCGAGCAGAACCTTCTGGACTGCTCTTGCTCTTGAGGCAATGAAGGCTGCAATGGTGGCCTAATGGATAAAGCCTTCCAGTATGTCGAGGACAACAGAGGCCTGGACTCAGAGGAATCCAATCTGCATCTCACAAGGGTAAAAGGTACTACATATTTTAACATTCTGGCTCTGCTTTTGAGTTTTGAAAACTCAAAATTTACAATTTGGATAGTAGAATCTATATCTGCAAACTATCCTTAAAATGCATTAGTCTTGTACAGTTCTTCGTTTAGATGGTTAACGTATAGTTGTTTCTATTTCTGTGTTACATGGAGATATAGTCTACACACAGTACTAATTCATCCAGAAAGACTGAGAATGTCTCATTGAACAGATATTAGTTAATTTTTCAATTTCAAAACACCCAAAAGCATTCCACCTCCTGAGATGCTTTATAACAAACCTGATTAAGAAACCATTAAACTGGTTTCAAGGTTTCAAGTTTTCAGGAAGTGGTCATTTATGACTCTTGACACATTGTTTACGGAAGAGATTGTGACAATTTGTATTTCTGCTAGTATTAGATGAGGCCTAAATCCCTAGCCTAGGTTTAAAAAAAAGATTTGTCTTTATCTTATCTGGATTTGTGTCATTTAACTGAATTTTGAGATGCCTTCCTTACTGTGGTTGATAGGTTGCGTTCCTGTCATGTGTCACTTGCAGGAGGACCTCACCCTATCATTGATTCTTACTTTCTCAGGCATGCAGTATGATCCAGACTGCAACAGTGAAGACCTGGATCATGGCATTCTTTGATCCAGGCTATGGCTTTGAAGCAGCGGAATCAGATAACAATAAATATTGGATTGTCAAGAATGGGTATAAAATGCCAAAATTACTTATACTTGAAATTGAAAAGTGAATTCTTTTTGGAATTAGTATTTGAATACTGGTCCTCAAACTCTTAAGCACTCTTTACAACTCCAGAACTCTATCCCATGTAGACTAAACACAGACATATAAACATTTGACAATAACATAAAGATACTGTCTCAAGCTTGCTAGTGTATTGATATTGTTTTGGTATCATTGCATTTCTAAACTTGAAAATTTTCTTCATTCTGAAATACATGTGGCTTCAACAGTGTCCTTTTTCTGTGTCTAAGTTTGCAGCTCTTCGAAAGGCTTGGGCATAGAAGTTACACGCAGGTTTAGAACTCAACCAAGAACAAGAACTGCCTCTCCTGTATCTTTCTGAATCTGTCTTGCCCTCTGGTGAACTGTTTAAGTATCAGGTGTTAATGTTAACAAAAACAAATGTGTCTGATTTTTTGTATAAGATGAAAAATCCTCTCTTCTTTCAGCTGGGGAACAGCATGAAGCATGAATGGCTACATAAAGATGTTCAAAGATTGAGACAACCATGTTCAATTATCCCATTGCAGGAGACGACTTTATTTAGGAGAGTATCCAGAGGAGAAATTTTAGCTTAAAACTGACCAGATCTTATTGTGTGAGATAAAAAAATATATATATATGAATCATTCAAGATTCAAGTTGTTATTTGAATTCTGTGACATTTTACACTGGTAAAATGTTATCACTTTTTAAATTACTTTTGTAAACAACTTTGTATAATTGACTTGCCTAGTAACTTTTAAATTTTCATGTTGTAAAAGGAAGTATAAACCTTACCTTTAAAAATAAGACTTAATTTCATATGCAAAGGTGGGATTCTTTTTGTTTTTAATGCATTAACTTTTTTGTAGAGACAAAAATGTAACTGGTCCCTAAAGACATAACTGAGTGTGCCAGTGGTCCATTAAGAGAATGACTGAGTGGCCTTCTGGCTTGTCTAGTTTTAAATATGCAGATCTTTTGTCAGTTGCCCATTGGCTGTGCGTGATCCAACTCTTGAATGGAGCAAAATTTGACAAATGATCTATAAGGACAAAGGTAAATTATTTTAAGAAAAAATTTATATTTTAGAAAAGTGAACACACACATACAATTTCCAAACTAGAAAGGGGCCTGAGAGGTGATGATCATTTCACACAAGATGGTTACAATCCAGCTGAGTTACAGGAAGAATGTCACTGAGCCAGTTTCTGGTTCTTCTTCTCCAATTGCTGATGAAGACCATGTGGCTACCTTGCAGTCAAGGTATGTCTATCTCACCAGACATAGTGGATCACCAAGAATGTTTGTCTTTGGGTTCATAAGGGGTGAAGGATAAGCTCTTGGATTTGAGGCTGGGCTTCAAATGCAGTGCTGTGGCCTCAGAGGTAGAAGACAAGAGAGAACATCGGAAGTGGTGGTCTGAGGCCTAAGTTATACCTAGCTACCTAATCCCTGAATTTATTTTTAAAAACCTATGTTTTGCAAGCTAAAGAAGCACATATTTCTATTTGCTCTTTGTGTGATTAAAATTCACATGTTCCCACTCAAGGAAATATAGAGGAGTTGGAAGGATTTAGTTATTAGACCTCATATTTCCTTATGAGGACAAGAAATGGAAGACAACTGGGGTCTCAGCCCACAAGTCTTCCAGCAGTCCCTGGTCAAGTCCATCTGTCCTGGACCATATACCATGCTAGACCTTTAGAATGGCCTTCTCTGGTAAGTGCTGAAATAGCCGACTTTTTCACCTAAAATGATAAATGTTGTGTTGGGAGTGAAAGTCTGTGGATTCTGTGAGAGTACTATCAATTAAGTGTAGTCACAGGAAGATTTGAGAGGCTCCCGAACTGAACCCCTTCTGCCCCTTGGGACCTATAATGAAACTACTGGAATCAATGTCACTCCCACTCTGTCCCAATCATCACCTTGTGGAAAAAAACATTCACAGCCTCAAAGAGGAGCTGGTGCTGTTAGGGACAAGGAGGTAGCTGAGAATATCAGGTGGAAGAGAAATCTGACATGAATTCAGAGGAGCTAGCCAGTAAGACAGGATAAAGAGGAGTGTCTGATCAGAAACTCACAATCAGAATTCCTAAGGAAAGAGAAACTGCCTTCACAGAAGGTAGGAAGTGAGTTGAGAGTAAGAGATGAGGCTGTGTCCACACGTGGGTTTTTAAGAAACAAGGGAACCACTGGGAAGTACAGTCAAAAAGATTATTCTGGTTATCTATTACTGTAAAGCAAATAACTTGAAAGAAAACCTCTTTCTCATTTACTCACTGGGCTTAGCCGCATAGTTTTCCCTTAGAATCTGTCATGCATGCTGAAATCATCTGTAGGTCTGACTGGGCTCCTATTCAAGCATGCTCAGTCACATGGCATCCTAGATGCCGGTGTGGGCTGGGCCTTCATCCTGAGCTGCTGATCAGAGTGCTCACATGGGATCCTCCATGGCTTGAGCTCCCATAGCACGAAGACCAGCTCTGAGAGGAATGTCCCTAGAGACAGTGTTTCAGAACACCCAATGAGGAACTGCAAGTCTTCTTATGACCTTGCCTCCATCTCCAGTGAAATCTATGTGGCTGCATTGAATTTGGAGTACGTCACTAAGGACCGCCCACATTCCTGGGGTGGGGAGCTGAGAGTCCTTGTGATGGGGGAAAGGCAAGGTCACTTAGTAGAAGATCATGTAACTTGGTAGGTATGATTGTAGCCATCTTTGGAAAATAAAAAATGTCATATTTCACCTTTGAAAATCCACCAGAAAAACTCTTTTGTTATTGTCATCTTGCTTCACCATGATAGGCTAGCTCAGACTGCTCTCCATGGAATCCTGGAAAGCCAGCCCAACTCTAAGAAATTGCCTAGGTGCTGATATAAATAGAGGTGTAAAGATCTCTCAGATGTTCAAACAATTAAACAGATATTAAAAGTGTCTATATATTTCAAAGACATTTATATTTATTTAAACTTGTGAAATGTTTCAAACTGCATTTATCACAAAAGTATTTGTAAAATGAGCCAATAGACATCAAATAAATAAAGTTGAAAACAAATTTTAATTACGACAAGTGTCTATAGCATAATCTTACTATGGGTATTTTCCATATCTCATATAGCTTCATAATTTTTATCTATTTAATTAACAAAAGAAATAAATGATTCGGAATATTATGAAGAGAAATTTTGTTATGTGGGTATGTAGTTAAAACCTTGGGTACCGTATAGGGGAGGGAAAGGACTCAGAAGAGTTAAGAAACCTGCATTCAAAGCAGCATATGTATTCCTATCCTTATCACTAAAGTATAGTTACAAATCAGAAGCTGTTAGATTCTTTCCTGTTTGTTTTAACATTTTATGAT
This sequence comes from Macroglossus sobrinus, assembly GCA_004027375.1. Lineage (NCBI taxonomy): Eukaryota > Metazoa > Chordata > Mammalia > Chiroptera > Pteropodidae > Macroglossus > Macroglossus sobrinus. Next base: position 88,738 of record PVKZ01004200.1, on the reverse strand, counting down.
GGAAGAACACATTAATGATAATTAAGTCACATTTGTGTGTTTTCCTATAGAAATTAAAACTGGTTGTGTTTTCTAAATTTATTTCCCTTTAGACTTATAAAATGTCTACAAAGCAAAAAAAACCAATTCTTGCATTTTAAAGAGCAAATATCAGTAGTGATGTGTGTGTGTGTGTGTGTGTGTGTGTGTGTAAAGTTGCTTCACTTTAAACACCGACTTTTGCAAATGTTCAAGATCATCTTATTTTATAAATGAGTTAAAGAAGTAAAAATATTACAAAGAGCTGCTCCATCTTCCCAATACTACATTTTAAAAGTTCATAGTTCATATATCTAAGGTTATTTGTTTTTTCATTTATCGCTGTGCTGTGTTTGGGACAAAAGAAGCAAATAATCATAGTCCCTCCCTGTTGAGCTGACACAATCAAAGCATGACACCCATCCATGGTCCCTGCTGCTTTAATGAGGGCTCTATCTAGGGAGGTGGGGGGGGGGGTGGGCAATCAGAGCAATATGTGGGGACATGGCGCCCTCTGGGGGTCAGGGAAGACCCTGAGCAAGAGACCTAGGAGCAGAATTTCAAGATTTCAACATGTTCTGAAAGGGCTGACCCAGGCAGTTTCATTTTGCTGTATTTCAGCTTTTTTGTAATAAACTTTCATCCTTTCCACGAGGTAAAATATTTAGAAGCATCTCATTGAAAAAAATTAAAGCATTGGTAAATAATAATAAGAAGGACGAGAAAACGAACTGTCTTATCCAGTAGGTGGTTCTGTTTCCAAAAGTAAGAGCATCTTTGGCAGGTGCACGGTGAACTTAGGAGGTGTTGAATTTGTGATATCTGTAAGAGATCTCATGGTGTCTTGCCTTCTCTCACACTTAGTTTGCTTTTTCTCTTTCCTTTTCTTTCACAGCTTGATTTAGGACTTATTCTAACAGCTTTATAGCTAGTTTGCTTACCTCTACACCCTTTTTCATCCAACCCTATTACCGGGTTAATCTTCTTGAAACACCAGTTTTACATATCAATAACCTGCTTGAATCCCTTTGTCTTAGAAGCAAAACTCTCTAAGCCTCTGACTTGACAGTCTGAGCCTTGTCTGCACAATGTGGTTCTATTTCTCTTTCCCATTTTACCTTCTACTCCTTCCCTACTCGAATCCTTTAATTTAGCAGTTCCTTGAACATATCCATTCACTTGTTCATTCATTCAGTGTTAGGCAGTGCACAAGATGATGGGAACATAGCATGGATCCTGGGCCACAGCCCCTGCCATTATGCCATTTCCAGTCTAATGGTACCAACAAAATTAGATAAGTAATAAAAATAAAGCACAGGGGATCAGAGTAGGTGAATGGTGGTGATAAGGTATATCTTAGGCGGAGGGAACAAAATGTACTAAGGCCAGGAGAGTGGAACGAGTTTAGGGACTTCCATTAGTACTGTAAAATGCAGGAAGGGGAGCGTCTAGAGATGAGAATCAGACGCAGGCAGAGGCTAGATCATAGAGGACCCTGTGTGTAAGCCAGGGTGGGAGTTTGGCTGGAGAAATCCGATGGAAGCTTTTAAACAGTGAGGAAGTTATCATTTCTCATCTTCAGTTTGAGAAACTCCCTCTAGCTGCTGAGTGAGGGGTAGATTGGAGAAGATAAAGTGAATAGCCAGGAGACCAGTTAAGAAGCATCATATTATCCAGGAACAGTATGATGTGGTCTGCCTTGGGGGGATGGCAGAGAGGTAGAGAGACATGTCTCCTTTCTTCTTATTCCTTCCACCTCTAATACCCGACCTCCACTTTTTCACCAGTCCAAATTCTGGCAACTGCTCTTTTCTAGATTGCTTATTTTACCTACCCAAGTTCAGTAAACACTTGTTGATTCACCTAGTTTATAGCTAGCCCCTCTGTTTGCAGTCGGAGCTGGGAAAGAAGCATGTCACAGCCACTTGTCTGGGTAGCCTTCTTTGTTCCTCTTATTTAAAATTCAGCAACTTAATGCAGAAATATAATTCTTGCCTGTGACTTTTATTGTACTACACTCTTCCTGAGCAGCCCTGTAAAACTGATAGAGTAACTCATGGACTGAGCTGCTTGAGAACAGGGCTGTGTCTTCCTCATTCTTTTATTCCCAGCACTGTGCACAGAACCTGGACTGCTGAAAACTCCAACTATTTTAGGAGGACTAGTCCATGTACAGAACGAAGGAAAGAAATTAGAAGGTGAAGCTTAGAACTTTAAATGACTCACCATGTGGCACAATGAAAAACTGCCCCCCGCCCTAAAAATTTACCTCAAATTCAAAATAAGGATGTTGGAACACAGAAATATGAACGATGGATTGTCGTAGTTCAGAAAAAGTGTTACAGATGCCAGACAAAGATGAAAAGAGCAGGATTTGTAAAGCACCGTTTATATAAACTTCACATTTGTAGGTTTGTTCTTTCTTTGGAAAGGCATATTTTATTTTATTTGTAGCACCTACTTGGAGCTGCACTGTGGCAGCTGAGGAAACATTAACTTTTCATACTGTTCCCAACAGCTCTCAGGATCTTTCCAGGAGGTTCTTATGAAACAAAATCCAAAAGTTATCATATTCATCATCTTCTTAGTTTGCTTTCTGAAACTTAACACTAGAGGCAACAGGACAGAAACAAAGGCGGAGAGTTCTGTGCTGTGCCTCCAGCATTTCCATGATTGGCATGATTAGAAAAAAATTAATTGAGGATTAATGTTATTGTAACTATATGACAGGTGACAGCTGTCTTTAAAGTTTAGTTAGTGGCTTCTTTTGGTGTATCCTGAAGCATATGTTTTCTTTACCTTTGATAAAGCCATATTAACACGAGGGAGATAAAGATATTTTAAGATGCACTCAATCAGTATGTATTTATAGAATTTTAATAAACAATCTAATATTTAATATAGATGGTCAGTGTCATCATTCTAAACAGGTGCAATTAGATGTATAAGAGATTAAGCTGAATGTCTGAATTATGAGTCAGGTTAATGTGGAATTTTATTTGCTTTCTTTTTTCTTTTAATCTTTGACATGCATTTTTCTTGTAGAATTCCAGAATTCAAAGTGACCTTAATTAATTAATGATTCTAGCTAATTAAATAATTTTAAAAACAGTATTTGATTCAAAGGTTTATTAGAGTACCATTAAGACCTTTCATCTTAAAAAAACTAAGTTGGAATAGATCTGAGAAAAGTATTCTTCAAATTAATTCTTTGCTAAGTACATTAATTGAACTTAAGTACAGAAAATGCATTAGACATTAGAAACTCATTGAGACACAGTTTGCATTTTAAATAGAAATATAACGATGCCCTCATTATCAGTGAGCATGCATGAATGAAAGATGCTTTGGGTTACTTGAAATAGCGGTCCAACTTTTTGGCACCAGGGACTGGTGCTCCAATGAGAATCTAATGCCTGATGATCTGAGGGGAAGCTGAAGTGGTGATGCTAGGGCTGGGGAGCACTGCAAACACAGATGAAGCTTTGCTCACTGGCCTGCTGTGCGGCCCTGTTCCTAATAAGCCACAGACAGGTACCTGTCTGTGTCCTGGGGTTTGGGGACCCCTGCCTTGAAAGACTTCTTCAGTAATGTCCAAGCAGCAGGATTTGATGAAATTGAGCAAGATTTCACTTGGAGACTTGAAGGTGGATGATGTTTCCAGAGGAGAAAGCCATGGGAGCCTGGCAACTCCAGTGGCAGCACACTTGTATAGTATTACACTTAGCATATGGTAATAGTGAGTTGTCCAGGGCTTCAGAAGATATAGATGACAGGACTATTAAGCTCCACAGAAATCTGAAACTTATGGAAAGAATCTGCTGCTTATGGCATTGTCTATTTTGAAGAAGAAAAAATAGGATTTGCAAAGGATTCACACCATAGAAATAGTCGATAGATAGTAGCATTTTTTTAGGTTTAAATTTTAGAAACTTTATAAAGGCTTAAAAACACAAAAACACATTTTAATGACATCAAAAGACTATAAAATATATACTTCTATATAAAGAAGAAAACCAGAATGGCCCATAATTACTTATCCCTCATGTTAAGAAAAATATAAGAAGGTATTAAATGAAAATTGTCTTTTCCCTCTCTCAAATTCTTTTTCTTAAAAAATTAATATTAGTAATTATTTTTTTGGCAGATAGCAAAGTATTTACTATATATGTGTGTAAACCATTGATGTGCTGATAACCATTAAAAGTATGCATTTATCTTTGTATTTAATGTATACATTAAATTGGTTGTTATCACTCATAAAATTCTGGTGAAAGATGATGAGATTAACTATTTGAACTATAGCTAAAAGTCACATTTAAATTTGTAGTATTTATAAGTCATTTATAAAACCTTCCCCCTTTGCAGAAAAGCTGCAGGAACCAGAAAGTGTTTCCATGGATTCAGTAACTGGAATCTTAAACTCAAAGACTGCTGCTTAATCTTGAGATGGGAGAACCACTTAAACCCAAAGACTAGAACCATTCTCTCTGTAGAAACCAGAGCACCTGTGTATATAAGCTTCTTCCTCCTTGTGGATAGAAAATTGACTTCGTACCATTTTATTTAAAAGATTGTCTTTTCCTCACTGTTCTGCCATCAAACTTCCATATATGTGTGTATGGGTCTGTTTCTGGGCTCTCTGTTCTGTTCTGATTACCTGGTTGTTTATCTTGACACTAATACATCACTATCTTAATCATTCCTGTTTATAATAATAAATTATAACCATACAATTTTCATATTATAGAGCAATTACTTTATATTTTTTAATTCTTTTCATCAATTTTATAAAATTTTAGCCTTTCTGTGGGCACATGGTGATCTTACTAGGGTTTTAATTTGCATTTCACTAATGACTAATACAGCTGAGCATTTTTTCATACACTTATTAGCGACTTCTATATCTTCTTTGGTGAAGTGTCTGTTTACATTTTTTGCCATTTTAAAATTGAGTTTAACTGGATTTTTGTTTCTCATTGTCATTGTCATTTCTGACAGAAAGTCTTCTGTCAGAAATATGAATTGCAAATATTTTCTTTTGGTCTTTTCATTCTCTTATAGTATCTTTTATAGATTGAAAATTTTAACTTTTGACAAAGTCCAGTTAAACTATTTTTTCTTTTTGTGGATTGTGCTTTTGGTATTTTATCTAAGACTTCTTTGTTTATCCAAGATTACAAAGAATTTCTGTATGGTATCTTTGAGAAGTTTTTTAGTTTTATATTTTACATTTACATCTATAATCCATTTTGAGGTCTGAGTTGACGTTCTTTTTTCTTTTTTGTATGTGGACATCCAATTGTTCCAGAACTGTTTGAGGAAGACTATTCTTTCTCCATTGAGTTGCCTTTAGCTTTTTCAAAAATCAGTGGGACTGTATTTATGGATCTATTTCTGGATTCTCTATTCTGTTTCATTCATCTACACATCTTCCTTTCACCCATCGCACTGTCTTCATTAATGTAACTTTACTGAAGTCTTAAAATCAGGTTGTTTGAGTTCTCCAACTTATTCTTTTCTTAAAAATTGTTTTAGCCAGCTTTCTCTGCTTTCTCATTTATATTTTAGAATCAGATCAATCATAATATAAAAATATCTGCTAGAATTTCATTTGGGATTACACTGAATCTATAGTTCAAATTGGGTGAAATGACATCATAGCAATATTGAGTCTTCTAATTCATGACCATAGTATATCTCTTCATTTATTCTGTATTAGTTATCTATTGCTGATAACAAATTACCCCAAAACTCATTGGCAGAAAACAACAAACATCTATTATCTTAATATCTATGGATCAGGCTTCTGGAAAAAACTTCACTGGTTGTATCTGGCTCAGAGTTTGTCAGGAGGCTGCAGCCAAAGAGTTGGTCATGGCTGCAGTCATCTCAAGGCTTGATTTGGGAGGATCAGCTTCCAGTCTCACTTTCACAACTCGGGGCGGGCCTCAGAAAATGTGCTTCTAAGTTCACTGGTGTGGGCTCCTTCACAGGGCTGCCTCACAACATTGTAGCTGGCTTCCTCTAGTGTGGGTGATCCAAGAGAGACCGAGAGAGAGTGCCTAACATAGAAGTCATAGTCATTTTATAACATCAACTTGGAAGTGATATCCCACCATGGCAACCATATTTTATTCATTAGAAGCAAGTGAATAAGTTCAGAGAGAATATTTGAGGGAAGGGAATTGCACAAGGGTTCAAATGCCAGGGGGTTACCTTAGAGGCCACCTATCACATCTTCTTTGGTTCCTTTTATCAGTGTTTTGTCATTTTCAGCCTACAGATTTTGCACGTGTTTTGTTAGACTTATACTTTATTAATTTTTTAATATCTTGTACCCTGAGATCTTGCTAAATTTATTACTTCTACACATGCACTATTCTGAACTTTGCTTAAAAATATCAGAGATTAAACTATATCTTATTACAAAGATCTATACTTTTATAGTTTATTATTGCATAGATGCTTTTTTTGCCTTAGGTTTGTTGGTCTGAAAACTGTCTGCAAACTAACTAAAAGTTCCCTTCTTGTATATATTTCAATATTGAATTAATACAAATGGTATACAAATAGTGTTTAGCTGATAATTGCTTTTCATTGTCAGGCTTTAAAGAAATGGATTGAAGAAAATTCTAAACTCAGCTTTCTAAAACATGACATACTAACTGAACATGGCAAAATAAATCAGAACTTATTTATATATAGTGTATTAAATTTAGTATAATATCCATTTAGTATAACATATATATAATATATTTAAATTATTTTTTAATGCTCATGTCACTCAGGGTTTAACCAGAGAAGCAAAACCAGTAAAAGATTATGTGCGTGTGTGTAGTTCATGTGCTTGTGTATATGCACAGGGATTTATTACAAGAAATTGGTATATACAAATGGACTGGCAAAACAGATATAAATTCTGTAGAGCAGGTGATCAGGAGCAGGCTGGAATCCCACAGGTATGAGCTGTTTGGTGTCTGTCAGCTACGGGAATGCCTAAACTCTCTTTCCAACATTATTTCTCATTCTCCTTTATTCCTTTATTCATTTCAGCCAACTTGACTTCATCATTTTTTCCTTGTTGAAGGAATTGCTCATGTACTGTTGCTTTATTTGACCTCTTCTGCTGCCTCCATATCACCTTTCCCTAATTCCCCCAAGTGGCAACAATCTTTCTTTTGAAGGCCCATACCCTTTATACCTGTCTTCTTTATAGTACTTAACACTTTCTACCTAGATTCTGGTGGTTGTGAACATATTATTTCCCCAGTTCCTAGGAGGCTCTTGAAGGGGATCTGTTTATTATTCATCTTAGAACCCTCACAGTGTCATCCTGAGGGTTCATATTGGATTGCCTTTAAAGCAGTGTTTCTGATAATGTGACTATCTGCTCACATTGCACAATGGAGACCCTGATAAGGCCAGTTATAGGTGAGTTCCTAGTCTATCTATGTCTTTAATGTGCAGGTGCACATCTGCATTTGGGTCCAGGCTCTAATAGCTCAGCTTCCTTAGAAAGCAGGATTCAGTGAACCAAAATCAAATTTTAGGCATACCCCAAACCCTTTGTTTATCAATCTTCAAATTTATTAGGATTTTAAGTCAGAGGCACCAAATAAAATTGGCAGAGGAAGAGCAGTGGGTAGCAAGTGCTTCCTTCCACCTAGTAATAATGGTGTAATTGAAAAAGAAAAAAAATGTATACAAAAAAAACCCTGACAAATGTAAGCATGGCTGGTACTTTTTATCATATTGCTCTGTTACATTAGAACAATGAATTTACGCCTAAAATTTTGTACTTCAGTGAACACAAATTTATTGTTTATGCTTTTAAATCTCAATGAGACTAAAATATATTTTATTAGTACTGATACCTGAAGTTATGTTTTTAGATCTAAAAGGCAAACTGAGCTAGAATTGCTCTTAAGGTGACAGTTCACTTTGAAGACTACACCCTAAGTCTTTTCTTCAAATCAATCTCCCTCTCCCTCTCCCTCCCTCTCTCTCTCCTCTTCCCTCTCCCCTCATCTCTTCTCTCTCTTCGTCTCTCTCTCTCTCTCTCTCTCTCTCTCTCTCTCTCTCTCTCTCACACACACACACACACACACACACACACACACACACACACACATCTGGAGTCCTCAGAGAAAAGCTCCCATTGAATTGTGCAGGTGTTGGAATGCCTAATCATAGGTACGAATAATAACATGTACTGTAGAGTGGTACATCTGTTCAGTTCAACCTCTTTGTAGTAAACTCTGTTTTTATTGTACTTTTCTTTATAACACAGAAGCATGGGACTAGATTGAGAAAAGACATACACACACAGGCACGTGCACACACACACACACATGAATGCACATGAACGCACATCCACGCTTTCTCCAGACCCTTTGCAGACATTTTCATCTCAGGATCTCTAAAAGTATAGAACACTGCGGGGCTGGGGGAGAGCTTTAACATTAGAATCAATGGTTCCAAAACCAGTTCTCTTTTTTACAAGCTGTGTAATCTCAGGTAGTTACTCTGACTTTTAAATCATCAGTCTCCTCATTTGTAAAGTTGAGAAAATAATGACATAACTCATAGGGTAGTTTGGGGGATAAAATGAGATGTATGTATTGTTTGGCACAGTGGTATAAAGTATGTGCTCAAAAATGAGAGCTGTTATTAGACAGAGGCGTGAGGCATACTTTAACTTCAAAAAGATGAATCTTACAATTCAGTAGAACAATTTCATAGTGTCCATAATTTTAAAAAGTCATAACCTCTGTGCTCAAAAAGTATTGAGAAGCAGTGATTAAAAGCAAATTAACATGTTAGGATAAAATTACAACTTTATGTTAGTATTTACTCATTTTTTTTTAAAAAAACATTTCTTCCTAAAGTTTGGAGACCAAAATATATTAAAACACTTCTTCCACATTTTTAGTGAGAAAAATTGCAGGGAAATTCTTTAGATTATCTTAATTTTCCTTCTTAATATTACTGAGAATAGAGATTTTTTTTTTTTTTTGCCCAGCCACCATCCTATTTTACAGGATTGGGGATGCTGCCGATAAAGGCTTCAAAACCATATTAGCTACAATACTCATAATTTTTATTTCCTCCGTTGGGTGACAAGCTACTTGGATTCATATGTGGCAGAAGAAATAAAGTAAATGTCTACTGAGGAGAACAGAGGGTGGACCAAACACAGACATTCTTTTGTAGCCAGCATACCAGATCAGGGAGTAGAGAGAGGAGAAAATAAGTTAGATATCTGCTGAACTAGGCTATTGAATAGCATTTGAGATTCTCCTAACAGCCATAAATAGAAAATGGGCAGAGATGGTAAAGAATGAGAAAGGGCCTAGACAAGTATAGCCAGGAGTCATTGGTAGCTGGTAATTGCATGGCAGGTAGGAGCATGGAGTCTTGGTGTTATTCCTGTCCTAGCGCAGATAACCAGCCCCAGTTGCTCTGTTGAAAGAGGGAGACTTTTCTTTGAAAGTCTTAGTAAAACAGGGAAAACCTTATATTCTTAAAACTAAAAGGAATGATGGGTCTTGGGGTAAGGTGTTTTGATAAGGGCTTGGGAATTGGATCCGACACCCTGGTCCATGTGTATCAGCTTTAACAGGGGGAGAAAATGCAGAAGAGAGGGCAGAAGCTTGGAGCTCTTTATGACAAGCTCCAAGAAGACAGAGAGGGAGACTGTATACTTTCTTCCTCAGCTTCAGGGTGCATTGTCCATTGGCTAGGTGTGGCCAGTCTTCCCTAGAGCAGTGTGTCCCCAGAGAATCTCTGGTTACTCTCCAGCCATTTTACCATGTAGACAGTCCAGAGGGAATTCAAGAACTGATTTCTAAAATGGAAACTTCAGGATTTGGTAGTATTTCATTCTAGATAAATAAGGTATAAAGGGTATTTTTCACAGTTCCATTTGTGAAGGGTTATCTGGAATCAAAATGAGAAAGGCCTCTTTCCTTCCTCATGTAGTAGAGAACAAGATGTGGGGTGAAAGAAAATTCATTTTGAATTTCCAACATGATGTGTACCCATGACTGCACACAATCAGGCTGTCATAGTTTTGATTTTTTTTGCACCATAGTGCATGGAGTAGGCTGCTTCTTCAACCACAGGTTGGGGGAAGAAGCAGTGTGTTATAAATTTCATTTGTGACATTTTGAACCTCTTTACTCAGTTATTGAGTTTTATTTAAAGAACAGCACTAATAGCTTTAACTTATTGGGAATTACTGCCTATAGTAACATTTAAAATATTTGGGATTATTAGTATTTAATTGCATTTTAGTATATAATTGAATATTAGATATGTGATGTTTTAAAAAATCAGATGCCAAAGGGCAATTTCATTTTTACCATTTCCTATCATATTCTCCCCATCCCAAGTAGAGATTAGAACCATATCTAAGAAAAGGAAATTAAAATTGCTCATAGAAAAATGTATACCACGCAACCCAGGATTTTCACTTCGAGAAATTTATCCAAAGGATAAATATTCTATTACGGGACTCAAGATCTTATTTAACTTTTTGTGTTAGCTAGCTTTGTCTGACACTGTTCTGGCAGAGGAGGTAGGAACACTGTCTCATCACTGCCAGGTGGAGGATGGAAATCTAGGTTTCCCACTCAGCCTCTGTTGATCCCAGCAAGGGGGAGTTTCCTTGATACTTTTGGGTGTGGGAGGGAAGTCTACCACTGACACCACCAGATGGGAGTGTTGGGTTGCTTTGTTACAGCCCTAAAAAGTGGAAATCTAGGTTCCCCACTCAGCCCTTGCTGACACAGGTGGGGTTGGGTCCTTTATTTTCTGTGGTGTTCGGCTGGAGTAGAATAGTTATTGTTTAAAAACTGTCTGTCTTGCTAGGCAGCAACTTTCTTGGTCCTTTGGTTAGAGTAGGCTTTTGTCAAGACTTTTTAAATCTGTGACCTCAGGCATTTCTAGTTGCCAGCTTCTTCAGACCCAATCTGGGAACTATGAAGTGAAAAAAAAATCTCAGAGAACTCAAAACCATGCTGCTCCTGGGGTACCGACATTCCTAGCTCATATGCTTTTTTCTTTTTGTCCTTCAGAATATCATATTCCTTTTAAATATAATATCCAGCATTCTTAGTTATACTTAGCTAAGTCTTAAATTTTGAAACAGAATGATGTTATATCATATATACATTTAACTTTACTGTAATTGAATAATACTTTCTGTGGTTGGAAGGAGAGAGAGCAAAAAGGATTTTAAATGGTGGGCGCTCTTCTGTTTGCTGTTCCATTCAGTGAGTTTATGCCCTGGAAGTGAGTGTAATTAAGTCTGAAAGAGTTAATGTATACCTTTCTTTGTGTTTCTTTGTGAAGGCTATTTTACATTTTGCCAGCCATTATATTAGGAAGCATGAGTCACGTGACTATTTTATGGACATGCTTAGTGCTTTTCATTATTGCTATTGCTACCTTCCTGTTTGCTCTCAAATGGGATGGAGAGCATGTTGGTTTCCTGGTACTTCCATTTTCCTGCATAGCACTGACATGGTTGTAAAAACAAGAGACCCTGAAAGTCATCCAGGCTTCAGGAAGCTGCCATCTGAGATTCACTAAAGAACCCAAAACTATAGCCACACACACAGCCGAATTTAATTCCAAAGTCAAAAAGTTTTCCTTGAAAATAGATTTAATTTTATTCAAATTAGAAATGTTTCGTGTCTCTCTCCAAAACCAACTTCATGTTATCCTCCTGACAAATAAAAAGTTTTCTGTGGAAAAGTTTTTAGATAGTAAGAAAAAACTTCACATTTCTTTAATGTTCATCCATCAAAAGGTACATAATCAAAAAGTTTCAACATCTGACCTGTTCATGAGGTTTCTGGATCATGCACTCTGAAGGAAAGGAGGAAGGGAAAAATTGCAATCACCACTGTGATTTGAAGTGTGGAAAATGTTCTTATCTATCATGTCAGTTAACACTGGTGTAATATGCAAAGGCAAATAACCCTCAAGGGAAAGGTTTCATTGAGCCGAGGAAAACAGAGTTCAAAACAGGGGACAGGAGATATCTTCTGAGAAGAGTTATTTCTGCTCAGTTGAACATTAACAGGCTAAGAGTGAAAAATCAACATTCTATGATCAGTAACTATAAAGATGATCTCAGTTCTTTCTCACATTACTGACATTCTCACCATTCTAGCTTCCGAATTATAGAAAAAGATAAAAAGATGAACAAAAATAGAGAATGTAGAAACTGCTGATTTTGTGCCTAGAGAAATGGCACCAGAATGCCAGTGCTCACGTGCTCCGCCTGCAAGGCAGCACCCTGCGTGGAGATGGGGTGAGGGACACTTCTGCCTCTGCACCAGGGGCTCAGCTCCCTGGTGCACATGCTCCCTGGGGTAGCTCCAAACGCAGCTCTCCTAAGAAACGAGGGCCTACTTGACCATCTTGCGGATCATGTAGTTGAGGATGCCTCTGTTGTGGAAATAACTGAGCTCCACGTCGGTGTCAAACCTCATGATAGCCTGAAAGGTTTTCCCGGTATCCAGCTACAACAAAGAAGCAAAGAAGAATAGGCAGTGTGTCTGCTGTTCATATTTTTATAATAAAAAGGTGTTTTTAAGGTAATGTCCTATCCCTAAGTTCTCATTACTATTCTCTGGGCTGAGTGATACTTGGAGGAATCAGAGGCAGTGGGGCTAGTTGGGGATGGGAGGTAAGAATGGAACTGATGTTAACTCTATGAATAAACAGAAATAAATAATGATAGGTATGAACCTCACTATGTTGTAAAGGCAAATGGAGGAGGTGCTAGTAGAACTCAAGTCTAATGCGGTCCTACTGAGCATTTTATTTTTCCTTTTCCTTTCAAATCCCACTGATTTCCTTCTAATAATGCTGATTACAAATAAAGGTTCCTTTATTTGTAAAGGGACTCTGGTTTGGAAAGGCTCCAGCTTACCTTGATCTGGATTTTCATTCGGGGTTTGAGGTTTTCTGGAATGATGACAGTGTATCGTTCCCGACCCGTGAGTCCCAGGGTGTCTGCAGTCTCCCCAGGAAGATATTCGAGGGGTATCACCCCCATTCCGACCAAGTTACTACGGTGAATTCGCTCGTAACTCTCAGCCAGGACAGCTTTGATTCCCTGATGGGCCAAGACAGGAGTTTGGACACAGTTCCAATTTTCCTTCAGATATCCAGAAACTTTACAAAAGGCTTCTTAAGTCAAAACTCTTCTCACACCTAAATTCTTTGTAAGTACCAATTAATAGATTACACACAATGTCACCTTCTAGTTATAAATAACACAGTAGCCAGTTTTAACTGATTGCCTACAAAATACAGGCACTATGTAAGCACTTAAATGAACTCTCTCCTTCCCCCTCCACCAACCCTGAGAAGTAGATGCTATTATTGTCCCCTGTACTAAGGTAGTCAGTGTTATGTCTACTATTTGAACCTGTAGTATAATCATGTACTCGGACTCTCTGTGATACAATATCTCTTAGCAAACTTCCATTGTAACTGGAATCTGCATCACAAAACATAAAGAAAATTCATTTCTTTCCCTTGAATTTTGCTATTATTGTAGGTGCATTGGCAGACAGAAGATTTAATCAAAGAGCAATCAAAACATACCACAGAGAAAGTAAGTGATTATTTATTGTGCACTGCTTTTATACTTCCTGTTTCAAGGCTCAAATTATATTGACTATAATCTTGATATAAAGCTTACTGTAAAGTACTTTTTTTTGTGCTCTACCTCTGGCAATATATAGCAATGATCAAGAGACCAGGATACTCAATTAACTAGAAAACCCCATTCTCAAACATTATTTAACTGTGATATACTATTAAGATACCCCTACAATGGGTATCTCTTGATATCTAAGGTATACTTTTAAAACCCTATGCATCAGGGTCACTTGAGGAACTAATTTAAAAAGTAGAATATTGGGCACTACCCTAGATCTACTGCATCAGAATCTCATGAAGGGAGTGTGAGGCAGGAGGAAAACAGTGATTCCTGTAAGTTTTGAGAGCCATGACCCTGCAGTAGTGGTTCGCAAGCTTTGTTGCATATTAGAATCACCAGTGGGAGGCTTTTAATATTCCCATATCCAGGCCTTTCTCTTTACCAATTAAACCAGAATCTCTGGGTATGAGATCTAGGCAGAATTATTTTTAAAAATCCCACAGGTGTTTCCAAATTTAGAAACAAATTTATAGAGAAAAGGTATTCTTCAGGAGAGTAGATGTTTGTATGAATTTATTGATATTTATTATATATTCTGGAAGGGATGTAGAGTTCTTTGTAAATTCATACTATTCACTTCCCTAGCTCTGTGTAAATGGCTGTGCAGGATAACGGATACCACAGATCACAGTTGTCTATCCCTCTCTCAAACCTTGTGTGTACACCCCAAGATTGCTGCGTGGCCCAGGCTGGGCAGCTACAAAATGAAGTATATGGTGTCTGGGAAGACAGCCCTCAGAGTACCTCTGTAGAGAAGTCTAGACTCTGGAGCACCCCTGGGTGTCAGTTCTCCTTACCCTCTGGTAGATTTTACAGTTCTCCACCCAACTGCTCACTGCTCTCGTTTCTACTGCCCAGCTCCCTTCCTAAGATCTCTTCCTTCTTTTCTCTGGTTCTTTTTAACAGTTTCTAGAAAAGGCAAGCCTTTCACACATTACCGAGTAATCAGAGAACATTTTTTTTAATAGAGTAAAATGACTGATAAAAAAAACAAAATAAGTATGTGTTATCCAAAGACATTTTTAGAAGCTTGGATGTCTGGAGAGCTGCCTGCAGATATCCACAAGTACATTTTTAAAAATGTACTTGTAGACATCAACTTAGTGTTTCCCAAGTGCATTAGTTGGCTTGATCCACACGTTATTTAAACTGACATCAAATAAGCCATTTTGCCATGCCCTGAGAATTAAAGCCTGATGGGCGGCAAGATTCTTCCCTATTTTTACAGCAAACGAAAGCTCAAGAGATAAAAGTTCTCTGCTCCCTGGTGTCCCTCCCATAAGGCTGCCTCAAGCAGGTTGTCTTGCAATGGCTAAAGGTTCTAAAGAGCTGCCTGTCTACAGAGACAGCGTCTTTTTCTGTTGAGTCTATAAGTGGATTTTCACAGGCAGTAAAATATAATTGTAAAAAGTACTTTCCCCAAATTTATCCAAAGCTCAGGTTCCTTACTTTTTCCCACACATAAACCTGGCTGACCATTCAGTACTAGCAGCGCTGGCTTATTTCTCACGTTCACCTGTGACAGTGGCCTTAGATAAATTTGGGGTCCTCAAACTCTGAGAACATTATGAAAACAATCAACTTTTCCCCATAAAAAGACATAATTTTGGACATAATTTTGGAGACTTCACAGACCATCTCCCCCAACTATTGTATAGACACCCCTAAAAATCCACGGTTCCCAGTATATGTCTGATCTGAGGGAACCAGTTCAACTCTAAATTCTCCTTCACTGAGTAAATGAAGATGGATCCTCCAAGAAGCAGAAGAGGAACAACTATCACATAATTCTGAGTTTGCTCTTCCATGAATCTTCCTGGAAATTAAAGCAACAGCATTGATGCCTAGGCCCCTTTCCAGCTTCGTTTCTGGTCCAGAGGTGCAGCTGTTTGCTGAGATGTCCCTATGTCATACTCACCAAGAGAAAAGGGCCTTTGGCTGCCCAGTCCCGAGAGCTGCCTGAGCCATACTCTTTGCCAGCCAGAATGATCAAGGGAAGGCCCGCCTGCTGGTAACGCTCAGCGGCATCGAACACATCAAGCTGAGGATGAAAAAAAGGGAGGTTTTATAGATATAGAAAAAGCACAGAGTGCAGACACAGGCCAGTGAGACCTGGTGAGACATGCATAATCAGAGGGTCCGCAGTTGGCCGAGTCAACGGAAAACTTAACCAATCAGATAGATGCCTGGTTGGTCTATAGATTCCCAATTAACTTCATCTATCTACGCCTACCAAATTGTATTTTATATTGTTTTAACTTAAATGCTTAATTGTTGTCCTGGTTTTAGAAAAACATTAAAATCTTAAAGCATCAAGGGAAAAAGGAAAATAGGTTCTTTTCTCTTCCATTGATTAAACTATTTTTTTTCATTAGTTTTAGGTATACAGTACATTGGTTAGACATTTATATAGTTTATGAAGTGTTCCCCTATCACTCCTGTAATGGCTCTACACATAGCCATTACAATACTATTGACTATATTCCCTATGTTGTACCTACATCCTATAACTATTCTGTAACTACTAATTTGTACCTCTTCATCTCTTCACCTTTTTCTCCCAGCCCTCCAATCCCCCACCCCTCTGGTAGTGACCAGATTGTTTTCAGTATCTGTGACTCTGTTTTCATTAAGTTTATTCCTTTTGTTCCCTAGATTACGCACATAAGTGAAATCATCTGGTATTTATCTCTCTCTATATAACGTATTTAACTCAGCATAATAACCTCTACGTCCATTCAAGTCGTTACAAATGCTAAGATTTCGTTTTTCTTTGTGTGTGTGTGTGTGTATTTTATGGCTGAGTAATATTCTATTGTATATATGAACCATAACTTCTTTATCCATTCATCTGTTAATGGGCATTTAGGTTGCTTCCATATTTTGACTATTGTGAATAGCACCGACGTGAATATATGGGTGCACAGCTCTTTTCAAATTACTGTTTTGGATTTTTTTTGATAAGTACCCACAAGTGCAATTGCTGGTTAAAAGGTATATCCATTTTTAATTTTTTGAGGAAACTCCAGACCATTTCCCATAGTGGCTGCACCATTCTGCAATCTCACCAACAGTGCACAAGGGTTCCCTTTTCTCCACATCTTCACCAACACTTGTTTTTTGATTTATCGATGATAGCCATTCTGATAGGTATGAGGTGATATTTCACTGTGGTTTTAATTTGCATTTCTTTGATGATTAGTGATCTTGAACATCTTTTTATAAATCTATTGGCCATCTGTATTTCTTCTTTGGAGAAATATCTTGTTGTTGAGATGTATGGTCTTTATAAATTTTGGATATTAAACCTTATCAGATGTATCATAGGTGAATATCATCTCCCATTCAGTAAGTTGTCTTTTTGTTTTATTGATGGTTTCTTTTGCTGTGCCAAAACTTTTTAGTTTGATGTAATCCCGATAATTTATTTTTTCTTGTTTCCTTTGTCCAAGGAGATATATAGAAAGAAATTACTAATAGTAGTATTAGAGATTTTACTGGCTATGTTTTCTTCTAAAAGTTTTATGGTTCCAGATCTTACATTTAACTCTTTAATCTATTTTAAGTTTATTCTTGTATATGGTGTATAAGAAGGTGACCTAGTTTCACTTTTTTTTTTGCATGTTATCTATCCAGTTTTCCCAACATCATTTGTTGAAGAAACTGACTTTATTTCATTATATATTCTTGCCTCCTTTGTCATAGATTAAATGACCATGTAGGTGTGGATTTATCTCTGGGCCCTTATTCTTGATCTATCTGTTTTTATGCCAGCACCAGGCTGTTTTGCTTACTATAGCCTTGTAGTATGGTTTGATATCAGGTAGTGTGATAGTTCCTACTTTGCTTTTTTCTCAAGATTGTCATGGCTATTCAGGATCTTTTATAGTTCCATATAAATTTTTGGATTATTTGTTCTAGTTCCTGAAAAATGTCACTGGTATTCTGATAGAGATTGCATTAAATCTATAGATTGCTTTGGGTAGTATAGCCATTTTAATGTTATTGATTCTTCCTACCCATGAACACAGTATATTTATTTATATCTTCTTCAATTTATTTTTTCAATGTCTTATAATTTTTTAAGAATAGATCTTTTACTTCCTTGGTTAACTTGATTCCTAGGTATTTTATTGTTTTTTGATGCAACTGTAAACAGGATTTTCTTAACTTCTCTTTCTGAAAGTTCATCATTGGTGTATAAGAATGCAACCAAATTCTGAATATTAATTTTGTATTCTGCTACACTGATGAATTTATCAGTTCTAACAGTTTTTGGTGGACTCTTTAGGGTTTTCTATATATAGTATCATGTCACCTGCAAATGACAGTTTTACTTCTTCCTTTCCAATCTGAATGGCTTTCGTTTCTCTTTCTTGTCTTATTGCTGTAGCTAGGACTTCCAAGATAATGTTGAACAGAAGTGGTGAAAGTGAGCATCCTTGTCATGTTCCTGATCTTAAAGAAAATGCTTTTAGCCTTTCCCCATTGAGTATGATATTAGCTGTAGGTATGTCATATATAGCTTTTATTATATTGAAATATGTTCCCTCTATTCCCACTTTGCTGAATTTTTATCATAAATGGATGCTGGATTTTTGAATGCTTTTTCTGCATCTACTGATATCATCATATGGTTTTTTATCTTTTAATTTGTTAATGTAGTGTATCACATTAATTGATTTGCAGATATTGAACCAACCTTACATTCCCAGAAATAGATCCAACTTAATCATGGTGTATGATATTTTTAATGTATTGCTGATTTTGGTTTGCTAATATTTTGTTGAGGATTTTTGTATCAATGTCCATCAGGGATATTGGCCTATAGTTATCTTTTTTTGTAATGTTGTTGTCTGATTTTGGAATCAAGGTAATGATGACCTCATAAATGAAATTAGGGAGCCTTCCCTCCTTCAAGTTTTTGGAATAGTATGAGAATAGGTTTTAATTCTTCTTGGAATGTTTGGTAAAATTCACCTATGAAGCCATCCAGAACAGGACTTTTGTTTCTTAGGAGTGTTTTGATTGCTGATTTGATTTCGTTGGTGGTAATCAGTCGGTTCAGATTTTGTTTCTTCTTGACTCAGTCTTGGAAGATTGCATGTTTCTAGGAGTATATCTGTTTCTCCCTAATTTTTAAATCTGTTGGCATATAATTGCTTGTAGTATTTTATAATCCTTTGTATCTCTATGGAGTCCATAGTTACTTGTGTTTCATTTTTGAGTTTATTTATTTGGGTCCTCTCTTTTTTTCTTGATGAGTCTGGTTAAAGGTTTATCAATTTTGTTTATGCTTTCAAAGAACCCACTCTTGGTTTCATTGATCTTTTGTATTTTTTTTCTAGACTCTATTTATTTCTGCTCTGATCTTTATTATTTCCTTTCTTCTACTCACTTTGGGTTTTGTTTGCTGTTCTTTTTCTGGTTCTTTTAAGTGTAAGGTTAGATTGTTAAATAAACAATTTTAAGGTTGGTCTGTATCGCTATAATTTTCCCTTTTAGGACTGCTTTTGCTGTTTCTAATAGGTTTTCAGTCATTGCGTTTTCATTTTCATTTGTTTCTAAGTATACTTTGATTGCTTCTTTGATCTAATTGTTAACCCATTCATTGTTTAGTAGCCTCCATGTGTTTGTGTATTTTCCAGTTTTTTCCTCGTAGTTGATTTCTAATTTTATACTATTGTGGTCAAAGAAGACACTTGATATGATTTAAATCTTCTTAAATTTACTGAGACTTGTTTAGTGGTTTAACATGTGGTCTCTCCTGGAAAATGTTCCATGTTCATTTGAGAAGAATGTATATTCTACTGCTCTGAGGTGAACCACTGAAAATATCAGTTAAATCCATCTGACAGTGTATCATTTAAGGCTGCTGTTTCCTTGTTAATTTTGTCTAAAATATTTGTGTCCTGGTGCCAATGTAGTGTTAAAGTCTTCTACTATGAGTAAATTATTCTTGATCTCTCCCTTTATGTTGGTCAATAATTGTTTTATATATGTAGGTGCACCTGTGTTGGGTGCATATTTGTTTACTAGAGTTATGTTTGCCTGCTGTATTGATCCTTTTATCATTATGTAATGCCCTTTCTTGTCTCTCATTATAGCCTTTGTTTTAAAATCTATTTTGTCTGATAGAAGTATTGTCACTTTAGCTTTTTTTTCCCATTTCTGTTTGTGTAAAATATCTTTTTCCAACCCTTTACTTTCAGTCTGTGTGTGTTATTTGATCTAAAATGAGTCTCTTGTAGAGAGCAAATGCATGGGTCTTGTTTCCTTAACCATTCAGCTACCTTATGTCTTTTGATTGGAGCATTTAATCCATTTACATTTAAAGTGATTATTAAGGAGAGAAAAAATGGTGTAAATGATAGTAAGAGAGTAGAGGAGGCATCTGAAAAATGCAAAGGAAAGTGCTTGCAGAAATGACTGACTCAGCAGGTTATAGATTAATCACATCCTATAAATCTCTAAATGATCCTCTGGAAACAGGCAGCCTAACTCTGCCTGGCCAATTCCTGCTCACATAAGTCCATTTCTAACTGCCCTCTCCCTTACCTCAAAGACTCTCTAGCTAACATGTTTTCCCATAGCTACCTCCCCCACTTCAAGAACTCTCCAGTTCACATCTGTTGATTCATGGCTTGCCAACCAATTAATGTTGGGAGACATTGTTGGAGTGAGGGCTGAAGCGAAATGCACTCTGTACAGAAGTGCTGGTGGTATCCATTGTTCCCTGTTGAGCCCTTCCCCCTCCTAGTGAGCCGACACAGTACCGCCATAGCTGTGACTGCATTAAACTGGGTAACAGAGGTTGCTCCGCCCAGAAGATTTCTTGAAATTCCACCTCCCCTAACTCGCGGCCCCACCCAAGCCACATCAAGGTGTGTCCTCCACCAGTCAGGTGCTCCTTGCTAACACTGGAGGCAGCTGACCTTGGTTTCTGGTGTGGTCTTTTGAGGCAACTATAGGCATAGCATCTGTGGACTGCTTGCTGAATCTTAACAGGTGGCCCCAGAGGGGTAGAGGCTTGGGCTAAGTTTGGCCTGCAACTGAACACCTCTCAGGACTGTGCCACTAGTCACCTACTTCACAAATCCACACTAATAAGATCGGGAGACTTAGGAGCTTTGCTTAGTACATAGAAACAGACATAGAAAGGCAGCCAAAATGAGAAGACAAAGAAGCATAAACCTTTTGAGAGAACAGCAGAGAGATCCAGATATAACGGAGTCAAGTAATCTAACAGATGCAGAGTTCAAAACACTGGGTATAAAGATGCTCAATGAACTTTCGGGAAGTGTAGATAAATTCAGTGAGGACTTCAATAAAAAGATGAAAAACATAAAACTGGAAATAGAGATTATAAAAGGGAACCAGTCTGAAATGAAGAACATATCTGAGATAAGAAGTATATTAAATGGAATAAACAAAGGAATAAACAAAGTGAATAAAGAAGAGGATCGAATGTCCTATCTAGAGGACAGAAAAGTCAAGGACACTCAATCAGAATGGCAAGAGATAAGATGCCAAGATTATTAAAATAATTTAAGGAGCATATAGAATACTATTAAGTGTCAACATATCCGTCTGATCGGTGTACCTGAGGAAAAACAAGATGCTGAACAGCTGTTTGAAGAAATAATGATGGAAAACTTCCCTAACTTGGTGAAGGAAATGGACATAAAACCCCAAGAAGCCCAGAGAGTCCTAAAAAGCAGGAATCCAAAGCGGCCCACACCAAGACAATTCATAATTAAAATGCCAAAGGTTAAATACAAGGAAATAATATTAAAAGCAGCAAGAGAAAAGAAGATAGTTACCTACAAGGGAACACCCATAAGACTGGTAACTGATTGCTCAAAAGAAACTATGCAGGACAGAAGGGCTTGACAGAAAATATTTGATGCGATAAAGATCCAGCATCTACAACCAAGAATACTTTATCTAGCTATGCTATCATTTAGAGTTGAAGGACAGATAAAGAGCATCCCAGACAAAAATAAACTAAAGGAATTTATCACCACCAAGCCAGTATTACAGGAAATGTTGGAGGGACTTCTTTAAGAAGAAAAAACAAGTATCAAAAAAGGGAATAAAGAATGGTAACAACTACATTCCTACCAATAAGTACTTTAAATGGAAAATAATTAAGTGCTCCAACCAAAAGATATGAAAAGGAAGGGGATGGAAAAAGATATTGCTTCGATGGACCTAGAAGGTATTTAAGTCAGAGAAAGATAAACACTATATGATTTCACTTATATATGGAATCTAAGGAATAAAAAGAACAAACTATTTAAAAACAGACCCACAAATATAGTAGACAATTTGGTAATGGAGAGAGGGGAGAGAGGTTTTAGTGGCTGGGAGAATAGGGTGAAGGGTTAAAGAAGTACAAATGAATAGCTGATAGATGGTCATGGGGATGGGGAGCACAGCATAAAGAATGCATTAATGCTTTGGCTAAGTGGAGGGTCAGAGGAGGGAGGGAGCAATTGGGGGATCGTTCTACGAACTATATAGATATCTAACCAATGTACCATATGCTTGAAACTAATTAAAATAAACAAATTAAAAAATAAAGTGATTATTAATAGGTACATAGTTATTGCAATTTAATATTTGTATTTATGGGTTCTCTCCTCTTCTTTTTACAGAAGTCCCCTTAACGTTTCTTGTAATACTGGCTTGTTGGTGATGAATTCTTTAAATGTTTTTCCTGTCTGGGAAGCTCTTTATCTCACTTTCCATTTTAACTGATAGCCTTGCGGGGTAGAGTATTCTTTGTTGTATGTTGTTTTTCATTATTTTGAATATTTCTTGTTAGTCCCTTCTGGCCTGCAAAGTTTCTACTGAAAAATCAGCTGGCATTCTTATGAAAGTATCCTTGTAGGTAACTATCTGCCTTTCTCTTGCTGCTTTTAAGATTCTTTTTCTTTAACCTTTGGCATTTTAATTATGATGTGCTTGGTGTGCGTCTGTTTCAGTTCTTTTTGTTTGGAACTCTGTGCTTTCTGGACTTATATGACTAATTCCTTTGTAAAGTTAGGAAAGTTTTCTGTCATTATCTCTTCAAATGGATTCTTAATTCCTTGCTCTCTCTCTTCTCCCCTTGGTACCCCTATAATGTAAATGTTGTATGTCTGATGTTGTCCCAGAGGTTTCTTAAACTATCCTTATTTTTTTTCAATTTTTATTTATTTTTATTTTATTTTATTTATTTTTATTTATTTTTTGCTGTTCCAACTGGGTGATTTTTGCTCTCTTGTCTTGGAATCTGCTGATTCAATTTTCTATTCTATTTCACTCAATCTACATGGTGTATTCCTCATAATGTATTATTCATTTCAGTTATTGTATTCTTCATCTCTTGTTCTGCTTTATGGTTTCTACATCTTTTTTTGTTTACTATCTTTCTGTTGAAGTTCTCATTGAGATAATCTATTCTTCTCTTAAGTTCATTGAGCATCCTTATAATCACTGGTTAGAACTCTGTCTTAGGAGGTTGCTTGCCTCATTTCATTTTTCTTCTGGAGTTTTCTCCTATTTTATTTGTAGCATGTTTTGTTGCTTTCTCATTTTAGTTGCCTCTCTGTGTTCGTTTCTATGTATTAGGAACCTTGTCCAGGTGGCCTTAGGTGTCCTGTGTGGCCTAATGGCACAGTCTCCCTGATCACCTGCACTGGGGGCTCTGGGCATGTTCCTTGTGTGGTTGTGTATGTCCTCCTGTTGTAGTTAAGCCTTGATTGCTGTTAGCACATCAGCGGATGGAACTGACACTAGGGCTAACTGGCTGGGGAGACTGGTCACACCCACAGGGTATAAGCTGGTGTGTGTAGTCTGACTTCAAGGAGTGGAATTAGCCCAGCAGTCTTGTGTATCTGTTGAGATCTCTCTTTAAGAGTGCGACTTATAGGGCCTGTCAGGTGGTACTCCATTGTAGTCTGGTGCCAGTTTCCGGGTGTGTTTGTTAGGTGGCCCCTTGGGAGGCGCTCCTGAGTAGGCCAAGGTCAGTTGCTGCCTTTGATTGCTCAGGGCTACTTGGTGGGAGCTATAAAGCAATCCACAAATAGTTGCTGCCTATGCTGGATCTCAAAGCAAGTGGGAGAGAAAACAGTGCAAGCCGCATTCTGGTTACCCCGAGCACCAAGCCTGGGGTGGCTTAGCAAAGTGTCTAGTGCACCTCAAGGCCTGAAGCTGCCTACCAGTTGCCCGTAAGACTTCGTAGCTGGAAGAGGACTTTGGGTGGTATGTGAGTTGAGTAAGGTGGGGACCTGGGGAGTCATTGGGGAATAGTGAGCAAATTTCCCCCAGCCAATGTAGTTTTTGTGCTAGTGCTGTCTCTGGGTCTTCCTGTAAAAATCTCAGATCACAGCAAGTCCAGCCACTGCCCACTTCGGGCCTGCAGATAACGGAGATCTGTTCAGGAAATACTGTAGCTCGGGGTTAGGTTTGTGGCCAGCCAGGGAGAGTCTCTCCTAGTATGCAGGGGCTTTGATTGGGCTGCATGAGCTGAGTGCTATTGTTTGCTGTTGAATTCACACCCCAAGGAAAGCACAGGATAAAGCTGGCTGTATGAGAACAGCCTCGCCAGGGGCTATTTGTCTCAGAAGACATGGAGATGTCAGGCCAATACAGCATTAGATTTGCTGCCAGTTCTGAGTCTGCAAGTTCCTGCAAAAAAGTCACAGATCACAGCAAAGCCAGCTGCTGTCTGTATCAGCTTACAGACCCCCATGATCCACCCAAGAAATACTACAGTTCTTGCTGGTAGAGGTGGTCCAAAACCAAATGTTATTCCTGAGTTGTGCATGCCACACCAGCTGAGGTCTGTTGCCTGTGCAGAATGCACAGCCCCAGAGCGGGCAGGGCGGGAACAGCTATCTGGCAATGGGCTTGCCACGGGTAATTTGTGGGTTAGGTGGGGTGACACAGAGAGACACAGGGCTGTCAGGACAATAGAGCAGGGGTCCACAATTCCCAGGCTGTAGGCCAGTACCAGTTAGTGGCCTGTTAGGAACCAGGCCACACAAAAGGAGATGAGCAGTGGGCGAGCAAGTGAAGTTTCATCTATATTTGCAGCCACTACCTAACACTAGCATCACCGCTTCAGCTCTACCTCAGATCACTGGCGTTAGATTTTCATAGGAGTACTGGTCCCTGGTGCCAAAAAGGCTGGGGACTGCTGCTAGTTCTGAGTCTATGGGTTTCCGCTAAAGTCACAAATCACAGTGAGGCAGCTGACATTTATGATGGCCCAGAGAGCCCTGTGATTTGCAAAAGAGATACTGCAGCTGATGTTGGCAGCAGTGGTCTGAAACCAAATGCCTCCCCCAAAATACATGTGCTGCACAAGCCGAGGTCCATTGCCTGTGTGAAATGCGCAGTCCTGGAAAGGGGCAGGGTGGGACCAGCTATCTGACAATGGGCTCACCGCAGTAATTTGTGCATTGGGTGGGGCATGACCCACTTTCCTGGGCCAATGTAACTTCAGAATTGCCATGTGGGGGAAGGGCTTATCAGAGGCATGATGGTGTCCATCTGTAGACTGCCCCAGAAGGGATGCGACAAAGGAACAATGGTGGCTGTCCCTCCAGCCCTCGTCCTAGTACTGCTCAATGAAGTCTTTCTCTGTATGTCTCTTGTGCCGCCTGAACTGCTGACCCTCCACTGAAACCCAGGGTGAGTGTCTGTGAGTGAGTGAGTCTGCAAGTGGGCCCTTTAACGGTGATGTCTGGGTTTTCAGGTTTATTCCATCTCACTCAGCCATAATCTCCACTAATTTTTACAGTGAGATTTTGTGGGAACTCCTCTTCCTGGGGCTGAAACTCTGGGCTAGGGTGCCCCTTTGTGGGACTAGGTCCTCTTTCTCCTTCAGGGGGTCTTCTGCAGCCATGCTGTCCCTTGCGGTGCTCAACCTACAAGTGCAGGTACAAGACCAGCCCATTTCATGTCTTTCTGTCTCCACCCCTCAAGTCTCAATGTGGTTTTTTATTAATGTCCTCAGATGTATGTGTTATGATCAGCTAGACTTCAGGTGCTTCTCCACGTCAAATGACTTATAATTTGGTTGTAATTTTAATGTGGTTCTGAGATAGGCAAACTCTACTTTTACCTAGCCTGCCATCTTGACCACTCCCCACCCCATCCTCTTCCATTGATTAAACTATTTTAAAGCTTAAAAAACAGAGAACTCTACTTAAATCTAGGGTTTAACTCAGTATCATAGACTCAGTAACAGTCAGCTATGAAAGATAGCAAAACACAAAGAGGGTAATGTGTTTCGAAATTACATAAAATGCAAACTTTTATTAGTTACTTTTCTACTTGGAGGTCAAGGTGGAGAGATAGAAACACTGATGGAAGCACAAATCAATAAAGAATAGAAAAGGATTAACTAATAGTTTAGTATATATGAGAAACATCTCACACCAAAGAGATTCATTTGTTTCTCGCAGGAAGTCTAACCATCCTGCTGAGTTGAGATTTAACAAAGACATCTGATATTGCTGCTGATGGTAAAGTAATGAAATAGTTGTTTTCCCTGGCTACTTAAGTCAGAAAATAAAATTCCTCCAGAGAGTGCTTCATTTGAAAGGAGCTCTAGAAAGGTGTTGAACTGAACTTTCAAACAGGCTTTTACAAATTACTATTTTGGTGGACTGGTGGAGCCTGTGGTTAATTTTACATGGCATTAGCTAAATCTGAGTAGGATCTATATGTCTTCAGCCAGACATAGCTCATGAATATAGAAACTGTTACAAAACTAAAAGCCTTCTCTGTCCAATCGAATAGTCTAGATCCTGTCAAAGACTAGAAAGAAACAACCTATTTGGTATTTTATTATTAGCTTTGGGTATTAAGGATCTGGGAGTGTGTATTTTAAAGTGCTTTCAAAACTACTGCAAAACTGAGAATACCATGGCAAAGCAGTCATGGACCCCAAGATGAGAGGTCTAGAAATCTGGTCTCCTGACTCATCTATTACATGAGCCAATAGTAATAGTAAACAGTTTACTAAGTAAGAGCTATCTGCATTCTCCTCTTCTAAAGAAGAGAACATAAAATGTAGTTGTTTATTACTGTGCCTCTGTATCTTATAGGTATAATATTTAAACTGCCAGTTCTTCATTTCTCCAGTTTTATCATCTGTCAATTTCCTATTCTGATGAGGATTTGGTTCTCTTAACCATCATTCTCAAGTCCTCCAATACCTCCTCTCTCTCTCTGACCTCACGATAGAATTATGTCAAATGTTTTGGAAACTCAATAGTTGGTGTCTGCATTATGATTATGTAAATGCTATTTACAGCTGAGTCATGTAATAGACCATGATTTCCCTTTCTTGGCAATTTAAAAACAATTTCCACTGGAACTAATAATTTTCATTGTTTTTTGTGTGTGTTCACCTGTTTCTACGTCCCTACGTAAATGCTCTGCCCAAAGTACAAATCTTCTCTAAAGATATCCAGTTGTATGAGGCAATCTATCACTTAAAAATCTTTTTCATACAGCTATCACTTCTGGAGCCCTCAGTCTTGCTACAATTTGAACAGAGTGCTCTGTAGACATGGGGCACTCTATGATTGAGGAATCTTCCTCCACCAACATTCTGGGAATTCCTGAGATTTTCTTTTCCTGAATCTTTTTGTTTTATTCCCTCATTTCGGTGGAGCACATTTGGTGGAACCAAGTAGCTTCCTGAGACAGGGACTGAGTGATAATTTAAAAGTTTTTGAATATCTGAATGTGTTATTTTAATTTTATTTATCTGGTAGTATGAGGGATACAAAATTTTAGGGTGTAAATCAATCTAAGTTTCCAGTGTTGCTTTCAGCACTTTTGATCCCCAGCATGTTGTATGTAAGCTGTTTTCCCTCTCCCAAAGTTTCTAGATTATCTCCTTATCTCTGCTGTTCTTAACTTCACAATAATGTGGCTTGGAGTGGGTCATCTTTAATCATTCTGCTGTGCATTCGAGTGGACTTTTCAATTTGGAATCTGAGATCTTGTTATTGGAAAATTTTCCTCGTGTTACTTTCTTGATAATTTCCTCTCTTTTCTTTTTAGCATCTCTACTCAATTAGATGTTGGGCCTCTTCAGTTCATTATTTAATTTTCTTACATTTCTCTCTAATTTTTCCTTTACCTTTCTGTTCTACACTTTGAGAGCTTTTTCTCAACTAATCAACTTTCCCTATGAAATATTTTTTCTTTTTTATTTAAAAAGCTCTTCCTTGTACTCTGATTACAGCAACAGATCGTATCACTATAAGGAAACATTTTTTTTTGTTAGAGTTTTATCCCTTTTACATCTGTTCTTGGTCTAGGTCATCTCTGATTCTACCTCCTTATTTAAGAAGAGGCACTAAACATCTGACTAAAATTCTGTGTGAGGGCTTGTAAATAAGTGAGGTTTGCTGTGACAGTATACTGGAGGCCTCCCAATATCTACAACTGCAAGTCCTTATCCTTGGTCTCTTGGGCATTCCAACATTTAATTGTATCTTTTTCATTTAATAGTTTATCATCCCTGCTATTCATTGAACAAATGCCTACTGGACATTGACTTTGTGCTAGGTCTTGGTGATTAATGATTACCTATGAAGGGTTCATTCTACAAAAATATAATCAGTTATAAGTGAGGTAGTTTGTGTGGGGGTAAAGTGCATTGAATTTGAAGCCAGACTCCTTGGGTTTTAATCTCAGCTTTTCTACTTGTGACTTTAGGGAGCTCTCTCTGCCTCAGGTTCCCAATTTAAAACATGGATAATTATGGTACCTACCTCAAAGGGTTGTTATGAGACTTAAATAAGTCAGTATATAAAAATAGCTTAGAACTATAAGTTCTGCATAAATATTAGTTATTATTTTAAAATAAGTTGGGAAAATTATTTCTAAACCATTTCAAGTAGTTTTTTAGCATTCATTGGGAAGTGACACTGAAGATCTATTATATGTGCCAGACACTAAGCTAGCTGTTTTATGTCATTCCACTTAAGTTTAAACCTCAGAGTCTGGCAAGGAAAATATTATTTCTATTTCACAGGTAAGAAAAATGAGGCTCAGAGAGAAAAATAACATGCTGAAGACTCCACAGCTGGTATGAATAGCTGGGACTTCAACCCCAGCTTGTCTGGCTCAAAGTTCAGGCTTTCCCAAACTCTCACATGCCTCTTATCTGTGAACAAACAATTCCAACTATAATATGCCATGCACATGGTTCCCTTTAGGATCCAAGCAGACCTCCATAAGCCTCTACATTCCTTCTTTTCCTGGTGGTATGGTGAATTAAGTTAAATGCTAATAAATTCATACAATAGCACTTCTTGATAAATATACTCTACCTCAACCTAGAATTTCCCCCTCGAAAATTCAGAACTGATGAAATTTCACCCAGAGGCTTTTTAACCACAATTCACAGGAAAGCAGATTTAGTTAAACCATGACACAAAATCTCTACGCAGGAAGAGGAGATTTTACAGTTTAAAGGGCACCTCCATCAGTGAGGAACTCTACATACATGGACACTTGGCAGAAGACACAATACTCACAGTTTCTCCAGAAGGCAGATGTATAGTCTGTGGTGCCTGTTTGTTCAAAAATTTGTTTAATAAGCGAATGTTGGCAAATGTTCCCCGTGCCATGATGGCATCATTACCTCGGCGGGAACCGTAGGAGTTGAATTCTCGTGGAGTCAGGCTAATAACACAAGCAGAAGAGGAGCTAGTTTAGTGAACTGATCAAAGGGTTATACCAAGAATAGAGAAAAATCATAAACTTTTAGTTAGTTCTCTAATGTGCAGCAAACATTGTTCTCCAAGGAAGAAAAGCTGTTCCCACAGCTTCAACTGAGGACAGAGTACAAGGTGAAAAGTGGGGTTGTGAAAGGTGGAAATCAATGTCCTTCCAGGGTCAACTTTCCATCTTATAAATCTGGATAGGCAAAGCAGGAAGAACTGTAATAATATTTATTTCATTTATTCAGTAAAGTAGCCTATACAGTTTCACAAAAGATAAAATATTAAAAATTGCTAAGAAAAAGTAAAGACAATCATCATGGTAAGTCAGTCAGGTAGAGCCTAGAATGAAGGAAATGTAGAATATGTCCGATAAACTAACCAGAAGGAGGTTTAATTGTTCCTGAGTAATCATGAACTCAATGCAAAGGGAAACCACACAATTAGAAACATGATTTTCAATTACATAAGATAAAAATCAAAGCCATGCCAGTGAGGTAGAACAGCTATGCCTGGTCCTCAAATCAGAGAAAAATCTTGTCTATGGGCACCAGGGAAAGGGAACTTTGGGATACCAGGTACATCTTACAATGATCGCAGCAACCAAGTTCACTGGGCTATTGGTTAAACTGCTAGAAAGCGCTTGTATTAATATGATTTAAAACTTAGATATAATTTAAGGATTGAGATTCTGTGAAGGGGCTTTAGGAGTGAGTGAAATTATATCCAAAATCTTGTGGATATGTGCATTTTTGGGGGACTGATGAAATTTTGTTCAATTCCCTGAAGAGTCCATGTCTCAAAGGAGGTCAACAATCACCAATTAAGGACGGTGTTAGATTTTGTTATTCAGATTGGCTCTGGGCCCCATCCTTGAAGAAGCTGATTTAAGAAGGGGGGATGGGAACCAGAAATTTTTCTCTCTCTGGATGATTTTCATGGAAGGTCAGATTTGGAACTAACTTTAATTAATATGGGTATATTAGACAACAGTAAATAATATTGGTATAATACCTGTTAAAATTGGTATATGACTGAAAGACTGATAAATGGATGCATGAACTATAAATCAGAAACAGTTCTCTGTGAAGAATATGTCTCTTGACCAGGAATGGCAATGCACTTCAGGTTATATTCCTGCTGAGTATTTCAAGTGTAATGAGGCTCTGTCTTCCACAGGTTAAGAGCAGGGCCTTGCGCTTTAACACAGCCAAGGTGGGGGCACAGATGACAGTTGAGTCTAACAAGTATAACACTTGCTCAGGAATAAAGTCTCCTCTCTCCTTGATGGGGTTAATGTGCTGATGAATTCGTCCATGGAAGCTTTGAAGTAGCAAACAGAAACTGTTTTTCAAGCCCCAGGGTTCAGTGAAAAACCAGAATCTGATTCCAAAGAGACCATGTAAAAGGGAAGTACTGGCCTATCCACTCGACGTTTGCTTTTAGTTAGCCCTAATTTCACACATACTTACCCTCTGTTAGTTAAGTAGCGAGCAGCAGGGCTGTTTCTTGCAATATTTCCAGCTGGAGAGATGTGGTCAGTTGTTACTGAATCTCCCAAATTTAGTAGCACATAGGCATCCACAATAGATTTAGGGGGCTGAAGATCCAAAGTCTAGCAAAGAACACAAGTCAGTGTTTGAGTTTTCTCTAAAAAGTCACCAAAGTCTCAATAGTAGTGGTCCATAGACTTAAACCAGATGACAGCTCTATTTCAACATAAAGAAAATTCTATACGTCGTATTAGGGTACTTAGAAAAGTAAAATTAATTTACTTTATCTCACCCTTGAAGAGAAGGCAAAATATTGGCACTGTCCCCTCAAAAGCAACAAGGATGCAGCTGCAAATAACATTCTCTTTCTTCATGTCCACAGAAATGACATTCTCTTTCTCCACATCCAGAGAACTCCTCACATTTTGAGGACAACTGAAATTCTGACTTCTACTCTCATCCCCTTTCCACAGGGACCCAACCAGGTGAGCTTAGATTTCTTGATCATCTGTTTTTATGGGTATACAGTTTAAATATGGCAGGCCCTGGGGATGTTCTCCTGGAACAGACCCTCAGACTTCACTAATCTATGTCCTGGTGGCACTTGATCACCAAGATGTCTCTTTACAACCACACAGAACCTCTAGACAGAAAAACTCTAGGCCTACTACAGCCAAATAGCCTAGCTTCTGAAAACTCTCCCCAATACTATTTGCTTGAGTTTGCAGGGGTTATAAGGAAATGGGTAGTCAAAGCCAGGGTATAGGATAATAAAAGACAAAAAGGAAAAAAAGGAAAAAAGCTTTTTGAAGAACTCATTTTGTTAAAAAGTAAAAAGTCATACCAGGTTTTCAAAGAATGGTGGTGACTTAATGTATGTAGATTTGGGATTCCAGTAATACAGCTTATCTGATGGGGCTGCTAAAGCATTCCAGCTTTTATTCACAGTCTTAAAAAAAGAAGAAAAAAGGCCAATCTAATTACATTCCATCCTAAGGAAAATTTAACACATGAACATAAACATATATTCAAGCTAAGAGTATAATAAAAACTATTCTTATTCTAGTCATATATAAGAGTTCCTTAATACTAAGACAGTGTTGTGCTAAAAAAAGAGCTTAAAAATACATATGCACTGTGACAGGCAGCCTCTAAGATGGCCCCTAAGGACCCCCACCTCCTGGGATTCACACTCTAAGGTGAGCCCCTACTGCTAAGTGGGGCTGAACCTAGTGACTTATTTCCAAGATTAGGTTTTGAAGAGACTGCCTTCTTTCTCTTTCACCCTCTCTTGCTTGTTTGCTCTAATGGAAATCAGCTGCTATGCTGTGAGCTGTGAAGAGACACACTAGGCAAGGCATGAGAGAGGCCTCTAATAGTCAGTGAAAATTGAGGCCCTAAGTCCAACAGCCTGTGAAGCACTTTAGTCTGCCAACAACCACGTGAGTGCCCTAAGAAACACATCTTCACCCAATTCAGCCTTCATATGAGCTGCAGCCCCAGATGACACCTTGACTGGAGCCTTGTGAAGGTAGAGGCACCCAGTTAAGACACACTTGGATTTCTGATACACAGAAACTATGAGATAACTGCTCGCTGTTTTAAACCACTAACTGTTGGGGTAATTTGTTGTATAGCAATAGATAAACAATTCATATATTTATAAATATAAAAAATAATAATTCGGACTGTAGCAAAGGGGAAATTATTTACTCTGTGAAGATATGGGGAAGCAGACTTCCAGGTCATATATTCATTGAACAGCAAATGACAGCTGCTATGCACTAAAATTAGCTTGAATTCTTTTCACAGGTCCATTAATGTAGCTTTTGAACAAATGCATTTAACCAATGCCCACAAAACTCCCTCAGACCATTTCCCATTGAGGAACTTGTGGGAGGGCACTGTGCAAGCCTATGATCCCTGTTTGACTCATCTCCCCAGACAGTCTACTCTCTAATTTTAGACTCAAGTCCTAATTAGTAGCCCTTGGGTCAGCCTAACACAGAAAGCAGGGAAAGAAATGTCTAAGAGTTTCAGAAACTACTACTGAGCTCCATACATTTTCTCCCTATTTGTAAAATGCACAGAAAGTTTTATTTCAGCAATTTGTTGCTTCCTATTGAGTGACATTCATTCATTCATTCATTTTTAAGAATCCAAATAACTCTAAGAGGTGCATTCCACCAATTGACGCCATATCAGTAACACACAATAGTGACATCTGGGGTCCTCAACCACAGATGACACAATAACCCAGGGCATCTGAGAAAAGAGTTATGGAGAGCTGGCCACACATAGCCCAAGACCTTTCTTCTTGAGGCTGCTGCCCACTTGTCCACTTGAACCTCTGGGGAATGTGGAGTTTGTTAAAAATGTGTCACAGGTCAAAAATGACTGAGGACCACTTCCTTAGTTCTCTGAAGAAACAAATGTTACTTCTATGGTTTACACTCCCATTAGCCTCAAGGTCTTCAGAGATGACACAAAGGAGCAGGTTTCCCCTAAATACCTGGGGGCAGAGTGGGCAGGATCTCACCTCTATTTTCTGATAGACCTCTTTAAACATCCCAGGGATGACGTACTGACGCTCCACCGCCTGGATCTCCTCTCTAGCTGGCCAGATATCTTTCAGAAATACTTGTTGCCCTTTTGCATTTACCCCTGGGGAAAAAAGTGCTTGTTAGTGAGAAAAACTTCATTTAATACTCTTTTTTCATTATTATATACAGTCAAGTCTCATTCTTTTTTAAAAAAAAATATTTTTCAATTATAGTTGACATACAATATTACTTTCAGGTGTACAACATAGCGATTAGACATCTATATTACTTACAAAGTTATCACCTTGACAAGTCTAGTACACATCTAACACCACACACAGTTATTAAAATATTACTGAGTATATTCCCTATGCTGGACTTTATGTCCCCATGATTATTTTTATAACTGGCATTTGTACTTCTTAATCCCTTTACCTTTTTCACCCATCCCCTGAGCCCCTCTGCCTGGCAACCATTAATTTGTTCTTTTTATCTATAAGTTTCTGTTTGTTTATTTTGTTTTTTAGATTCCACATATAAGTGAAATCAAATTTGTCTTTCTCTGTCTGTCAGGTGTCATTCTTTGCAGTGGTTATGTTTTATAAAGTCCATGCAAACACTGCATAGTGAATACTGAATCACCACCCCCAGAAGAAACTCATGGTTAGTTTTCTCAAACTAGTCACAACATTTTTGTCAATAGATCAAGATATAACCTGGCTTCATGAGTGTTTCTGTTTAAAAACATCTTATTTAATAGGTAATGATGCATTAACATTGAACTCTGCCAACAGCCCTTATAACTCATGCCTGAATAAAGCCTATTTAATACGGGGCTATTTTGGCTTAGAAACACTAGACAGCACTTCAGTACTATATGTGGGGCCATTTTAAACCAAAAAAAAAAAAAAAAAAAATCACCGCTAAAAGCACACATATTTGAAAAACATGGCATTAAATAGACCACAAACAGGATACTTATTTACAGTAAGACAGATGAAAGAAGAAGGCAGAGGACTGCCTTGTTTGATTTCAGCTGAAAATGTGTATGTCAAATGACTCAGTTTTCCCTCCTCTGTGCATATTTGTGAATGAGCATTTAAGCATGATGAGCATTGATTTTAAGGTTAAAGTACATTTTTGTGAATAGGCAAATTCACAAATATCAAATCCACATGTAACAAGAATCAACTGTACCTCTGAAGTTATAATTTCCTAAAAGTAAATTTAAGGGGAATTGTTTTCACATTATCTAATCTGCTTCCAATTGAGGAGATAAGAAGCAGGAAGATCACAGGAAAGAAGAGAAAGCATCAGTTTCTCTGAATTTTGAGAAGTTAAACTACCTGGAATGTGTTCCTCTAGGGGATAACACAATGCCTATCCTTAGATTAAAACAGGAGACAGAAAGAGAGGAACTAAAGAGGAAGCCAGAATAGCAAGCTCTCTATTACTTTTGTATTTATTTCCCTTTTATCATCACTTGCCCTTTAGTAAATTCTTGTGTATTTCAGTTTGGTCTTAGCTGTGTATTGGGGAATAAAGAAAAGACTCTCTGAATCTCTGAAAGTTCTTAGCTTCATTATTTCTAAAGGAAAACATTAATTTTCTTCCAATAGTATTTCCAAATTCATTGGGAAAGAAAATTGTAACCACAGAAACAAAATCTTACCCAATGGCTCTTTCTCAAAGTTGATCTTGATGGTCCCAGCAATTGCATATGCTATTACTAAGGGCGGAGAGGCTAAATAGTTGGCCCGCGTATTGGGGTGAACTCGACCTTCAAAATTCCTGTTCCCAGATAATACTCCAACAGCTACAAGGTCTCCCTGTGTAAGGCAAGAGAAAAATCGGGTGAGAAAGAACAGAAAGCCGAGGTTGCTCATTTTTGACCATTTGCCAAAGTTTTTCCACCACCTGGATGTAGCTCTTTAAGCCTCCCTTTCACTTGGTCCCCTACCCTACAGGAAAGAAGAGCACACAGGGGTTTCCCTATGGGAGACACTCTGGGTCAAAAGACACAGAGACATGTTCAGTGGCTTCTAATGATGAGAAAATACCAGGTTGGTCAGAAGGCGACATCATGGTTATTTTGCTGCCTGGGGCCT
The DNA here is from genome assembly GCA_004027375.1 of Macroglossus sobrinus. Classification (NCBI taxonomy): domain Eukaryota; kingdom Metazoa; phylum Chordata; class Mammalia; order Chiroptera; family Pteropodidae; genus Macroglossus; species Macroglossus sobrinus. Next base: position 53,086 of record PVKZ01004200.1, on the reverse strand, counting down.
AAGAACAGGTGGAAAACATAGCAAACCACATAGTATTACTCAACGCTACAGAATTTATGTGACAAAACTCGAGCCAATGCACCACAGTTTAGATTCATTTGTGTGGCAACTTTGAACCAGTTTGCAGATTACCAAGAATAAACAATTTTGGAGCTGTCTGTAGTCAAAACCTAAATTTATTGAACACTTGCGTCCAGGCACCACACTGTCTTTTATGTCTATTATCGTCTCAATGCTCACAACTCTATGAAACAGGTACTATTATCATATCCAATTTATAGTTGTGAACACTCAGGTACTAAGAGGTTAATGAATTTGCCCAAGGTTATACAGCTTGACTCCACAGACCATACATCTAACCACATTCTCCTCCTTCCCTAGGCCTTCTTGAAATTACCTGTATTTTGCTCACATACATGAGAAAGGACAATGCTTGAAGACACACAGACTCCTTTGAAATTACCTGTATGATGGCTTCTACCACAGGTTCAGGCAAGGGCCCACTGTTGCCAATGCAAGTCATGCAACCATAGCCCACCACGTCAAACCTAGGTGCCAAAAGAGAAGCACAGATAGAATTCAAGCCCCTCTTGCTGGGAGTAGTTCCTAGAGACCACGGATTTAAAGAGAACAGCAGTGTAGGAAATAAGATTAGTATAGTGCTGTTTCTATTAAGCTTTCATTCTTGGGATCATTTTGATATATTATTCAATCATCCTAGATCATTCAATTAGACTTCTTTTTGAGTAAATTATAAAAAGGAGTCTAATTGGTCTAAAATTTTTAAAAGTTGAAATCAGATATGCCATTTATTGTCTCTATTCACTACTTATGTTATATAATCTCAAGGACTTTTGACTTTTATGAGGCACATGAATAAAATCCGGCATCCAAATTAGGAGCAAAGGGGAAGTTGGAGAAACTGTATCTGGCAGCAAATACTAATTTACATCAAAGAATGGGAACACTTTCAGCCGTGGTAAATAATGATTTTCATACCAAAGGGCAGACTCTCAGTTGCTGAGCCAGTGCTGGTCCACAGCACAGAAAAGGAGGCCCCTACTCCAGGAAGGCACAGCACCGCACCAAAGCTCAGGCTTGATTTCAGACCCTGATCTGCCCTTCACAGGCACCCTTGAATGATGAACAACTAGCACCAGTGTCCACGGGCATGCCCTACTCTGCTGGAATGTAAGGGTGTAAATCTACTCACTATCTGACAAAAGAAAACACAATTATATACCATTAGATAAGCTTACATCTATTACAGGTGACACAACAAGATACATGTGAAATGCAACAAATGCAATGGTGTAAAAGAAAGTTCTCTCTCACCCAAGCTGAGACAGATAAGGCATGACTCCGCTTTCTCGCAGGTAGTAAGTGACCACTCCACTCCCAGGGGAAAGGCTAGTTTTGATGTATGGCTTCACGGTCAGGCCAGCATCCACAGCTTTCTTTGCTAACAATCCTGTGAGACAGTAAACACAGACACCAGGTGGGTGGCCACCTACTCCAGGTGCCAGGAGAAGTTGAGAAAAGAGACCGACTTTTAGTCTGCATTTCCTGCTACTACCTGACAAAGCTCCATTCATATTGATTGGTACGTTCCGCTATTTCTGCTGCCTAACAGAAATCAAAAATTCACTGGCCGGAATCATTTACATGTAAGCAGTAAACTCAAAATTGTTCATGGAAATGATGAAAGAGATCTGCTTTATTATTATTATTATTATTATTATTATTATTATTATTTTTTTTAAGAGATAAATCTAAAACTGTTTAGGAATATATTACAGAATGAGTTTAATTTTTGGAGGGAAAGTAATCTTTTGAATTATGTTTTATTTGGATAAAAATTATAATTGGAAGGGCCTTTTCTTAAGTATATGAATTGTGTACTGGGTGGTACGGAATATAGTCAGTCTAGAAGTAAAAATCTAGTCCTCAGATATTTCTTAAAGTGGAAGATCAAGAGCTACTGGGCCATTGGACTTTCAGCAAATACAGATTATTAGGAAAACTGGGTGCTCTGTCATAGGATATATGTCACAGAAATAGAAAATAAATGAGGAGACAAGTTTTGCTTTAGGAAACTGGTTTGCTTCAGACAAAAACAGCTTAGCTCGCAACAGATGAATTCATGGACAAGGAAGGTTTTCCCTATGCACTTATTTACTTCATAAGGAAAGAACTATTGATACCCTGTGGCTCTAAGGACACAACAAGCACAAGAGGAATTCTTGGGGATGCTCAAAAAACTGAGAACAAAAGAGAACTTATATTAATAAAACTTAGCATGTAAATTAATTACTAACCAGAATTGCATAATAGGTAGGTGAGTGTTCTTACTGAGTGCCTTGTGCCCTAATTCAGATGCACTTGACAATATGTCTAAAACAGACTAAATTTCACTGTACAAAAAGGCCTAACAGGGGTTTTACAGAGAACAGTCTGACAGGAAAAGTTATTTTTCTTCTAAAGTATGATACAAGATTCAAGGCTTTATCAGAAATTAATCTTTTTTTGCTTTCTTCTACTTACTTTCTGTGTTAATTCTAAAGATTATTATGCATTATGTATTTTACTTTATTTACTTTGTTTTGGACACTATTTATTGTGTAAACATTTCTGGGCCATAAAATCCCTCTATCTGGAAAAGACAAGGTTTAGGGAACTAGATGTAGAACTCAGCTAAGTTCTTGGGTCACATATCCACATGGCCATGAGGAGGATTTCAAATGCACTTACCTGCTCCTAACATCACAGATGGATTACTGGTGTTTGTGCAGCTGGTAATGGCAGCAATTACCACAGAACCATGACCAAGGGTGAATTCATTATTATTATAGATAAATGTCTTATAGTCATTGTGATGATCTGGAGCAACCTGGAATCCTTTAAACCCTTGCTATGGTAAGCAAAAAGAGAAAAAAAAATATTTTTCAAAAGTTCTCTTTTGAAAGAAGAAGAAATACTTTCAGAACTCTAATTTTAAAGAGCGGTTCTTAACAAAACATAAATATCTTGGCCAGTGAACTCTGCTACAGAAAAATTAAAGTTCTCTTGTCTTTTAAAATCTTTACAAAAGACAGTAATGATTCTGAATCTTACTGTGCCTTGAATTTAATAATTAGTTCCTACCTAAAAAATAAAAATGCTAAAACTATAAATTTAGTTCAAAGTTAGTCTAATTGGAACTCAGTGCCATTTCTGTGGAGTTTAGTGGATACAGACTGAGGTCACTGATTTTAACCTAATGAAAATTAGAAAATGGTGTCACTTTGGTCAGATTAAACTAATCATGTTCAATAAGGCGAAGAAAGAACAGTGGAACATTTAGTATAATGCTGGTATTACAAGGATAAAATCCATCACACATCTTAATCATTCATTTGGGAAATGTTCATGGAAAATCTGCATATAAGAGGTTATATCAGGTACTCTGTGGGATATAAAAGTGATTCTGACATAAATCTTATCCTCAAATATACAGTTCGGTAAGGGAAATGAGACATACAAATAATATACAGTACCAGAAATATAAATTAAAGAATATGGAAAGCCACGATCAAAGGGTTTCAGACCAAGTGCCATGAAAGTTTAAATAAAGGAGAGATGACTTTCTGCTCTAAGATCTGAGGCTACATGGCAGAGGAGCTGACAGATTTAAGATATGTAGATGAGGAAGAGACATGCAGGCAAGGAATGGCACAAACAAAAGTACAATGGCTGGAAAAGCCTGGACAAGTAGAATAAACAATGTGCAAAGCAGATATGCTTTTTTTCCCTTTTTTTAAATGCCTACAGCACCCAGTCTTCCTAGGTGGTCTCCCATCCAAGAACTAACCAGATCCAACCCTGCTTAGCTTCCAAAATCAAATGAGATAGAAGGTCGGTCAAGTGCTCAAAGGAAGCTGCTTGACTCCTGGCTAATGGGAGAGGCATTAAAGACTAGGAATAGAAAAAAAAAAATGCCCTCACTGCCAGGCTTCAGGAAGATTCATCATGAGTGGGGCGAAAAGAACCTGGGCATCAAGAAACTGGGCTCGGGGCAGGGCTGGGCGTGACTTCACCCACCTCTTCTGGGCCCCTACCTTGGCTCCAAGGCAGCTCTCAAAGTCTTTTTTCATGTCAGATACGGCAACTTTGTCCTGAGGCCTTTTGGGTCCGCTGCAGCAAGGCACTACTGTTTTCAAATCCAATTCCACAACCTGTTGCCCCAGAAGAAAAGGAACCATAGAACTGACACTTATACCCACAAAAAGAAAACACAAGCCATGCCAGAGCATTTAAAAGACCACAGCAATAAAAATGAATAAACTAAAAGTACCACATTCAAAATAAGAAAGTTGGTATTCATTTTAACACTTAAGGGATGAATTTCCAGACATGAAGAGGGTCACTTGCAGAGCGCGACACAGGCAGAATGCCTTGTCACCTCTCAGAAAGACATTGCAGGGTGGGCATTGGAGTGGCTGTCCAGTATCTTCCACTTGCCCATCTTTGAGAAGCAGGGTGTACAGCCTGTTCATTTTACGTTAGTTTGAGATGGGTTTTCTGTTGAAAGACCTAGACTGCTGTACTTTTTCTAAAATGATTTGGGAGGGATGCAGCCATTAAAACATCAAATATCAGGAAATGAGCCTTAGTTTAATGGAATATTTCCTTCCCTCGATGTAATGAAAGAAAACAAAGGTCCCACATCTAGTATATCCTCTAATCTTGGCTGCTGAGAAAAATGTGGATTCAGTGTGTATCCTAGAAAGTGAATGAAGGTAAGCCATTGGATAAATCAGAGCTAATTGATATGTTCACACCTCCATTTCTTTCTCCATCTATAATATTGAGGAGCTTAGTTTTTAAATAGCTCTAGTCCTTCTAGTGAAGTCCTTCTATCAGGTATTCTACAGAAGAGGTGTAAATCATAGTTCAAATCTAATCTAATCTAAACCCAATCTAATGGCCAGGGAGAATGGATGAAGTTACATTGTTTAAAGTTCACGGTCCCTTATCTTTTTGATTTTTCAGCCCTTGAACACCCCGTTCTCCAGCAATGACTTGGAAATGACTAATTTTTTAACTATACTATCCAAGAAAAAACATATACGACTAAAATCATAGCCTTGGGGAAGAAGAAACACAGTTAGTGAAGGCACTCTCATACCTCGGCAAAGTCTGGATCTTGAGAGGGGTCACTGAAATCACGAAACATTCCTACAGACTGCAGATATCTTTTAATGTGCTTTACCTTTTCTTCATCACGACCTAAATGGGCATTTTAAGAGGTAACAAGCAACAAATATTAATACTTCCTGGGGAAAGCTATAAACCACTGCCTCCACCAGAAAGTATACAAGAAATATGCATTTCACGTACACACAACAGCTCTACTGATACCTCAGCATTCAGGCTAAAAGTCTGACTCTCTAGCTGATGCTACTGTTTATTAGGGGCCATTAACTAATCTGTTGTTCCTACTAAAGAGACTAGAAGACTCTGGCCTTCCTAAAAGCACTCTCCCTCCTCTCTATTATGGCCTTAAATTAGGAGGATCCTAAGCCTAGTAATTGTCAGTGCACACCTATGCCTCTGCCTTTACCTGGCCACAGACTCAGTATTCCATATTATTATTGTTAAAATAATAATCCACCCTGACTCCTATCACAAACTACCAGCTATGAGCACTTTCTGGGTGCCTGGCACTGTGAGCTAAATGTTCCGAATGCATTATTTCAATTTCTAATCCTTTATCATGACCTATGAGACAAGTACTGTTGTTATTCTCATTTATAGATGAGGAAATGGTACTCAAGAAGATTAAGTAACTTTCCCATGCAATGCAGCCAGTAAATTTCAGAACCAGATCCAAACCTGAGTTTGACTCCAAAGTCTTAATTCATAATGCTGTATCACTAGGCATATGACCCTGAATGCTCTGTATTTAATTCTTATTGAGACACTGGTTGTAAGAGACAATACTCATAAAGTATACCCAATGGACACGCAGTCTATCCATTTCTGACAATTGAATAAGACTGTTTGAAAACTTGACTCTGAGACCCACAAACTTTTTTGTTTGTCTGTTTCTTTTAACTGTATTGTAAATGTCATCAGCTTTTAGCATGAGCCTCGTAAGAGCTGACTGAGCTTCATTAACACATTTATCATGACCCGTTATTGAGCCCACTGTTCATTACATCTCATGCCATCTCTTCATGAACATGCACAGAAGAAATTTCTCCTAGGTATGAATGAGAAAGGATTCTACTTCTCTGATATGGTATGCTCGTTTCGATTTTACTGATGCTTCCAATTTGCTGTCACATCACTAAGAAGTTCTAGAGCCACAGAAACTAATCTTAGCTCTGGAAATATTTGCTGCTTTCCCCATTTCCCCTCCCAACCACTCCTTCCTTTCTTTAGGGTGATTCCCTCAACTATTTATTCTGTTCTTTAATTTCTAAATCTTTTTCATTTCAAATCCTTTGAGGATAGAGGGAGGTATTAATCAATTTTAATGTGGTTATATTTAATAAATACATTTTTAAAAAAGCTTTTTCATCAAAATCTTAACTATATCTAGAGGATTTCTCTTGGAAAAATTAGGAGAAGACTTGGATTTACTTGCAGTCTGTAAGATTCTTATAAAACCTTATTAAGAGATGTGTACTAGCCCCATCGTACTTTGCCAAAATAACTCAGCTTAGCTCTTATCTTAAAAGCCCAAGACTATTAATATTTCACAAGAAACACTGGCCACTGGAACCCTTCAATAGTAAACACTGAATACAGATGAGAATGCACAAGCTTGTCTGTTCTTTTCTCCTTAATGAATTAGTTCTAATTTAAGAGTCATTTGGAAAATAAAAGGTCTTCTCCATTTTGTCACACAGAATGAGGTATTGGAAATAATTATTTCATGTTACCTTGTTGTTCAAAATGACCCAGTGGCTTCCTAGAACATTAAAATAAAATCCTAACTGCCACTGTGGCTTACAAGCCTGTGGGATTGGGCCCTGGCCCCTGCCCACCCACCTTCTGAACTCACCTCCCATGGCCTCGACCCTGGGCTCTAGCAACATAGGCTCCTCTGCTGTCCCCTGAACAAACTGCACCTTTCTCTGTCTTGGGCCTTTGCACCAGTGGTTTCCTATGCCTGAAAAACACCTCCTCCATCACTTCTCATGGCTTGTCCCTCAATGTCACTCAGACATATATTCAAACTGCACTTCCTTAAAAAACTGCTAACTTTCCTTAAAAAATAGCATCCTAAGGTTACTCACCCTCCCACACTTCTTCATTATCTTATAAATATATTACATTAATACTTATGTACTTATTTTTCTCCACTGGAATGTAAGCTCTACAAGGGCAAAGACTTTTCCTTGTTCACTGCTATATCTCTAGGACCTAGACTAGATAATAGATCAAATGAATGACTTATGTATGTATATGTACACACACACAGAGTTAAAGAATCAATGACATTCCAAAATAGCTTCAGATGCAGTCTTCCATTTTACCTTTTAGACAGCTCTAAGACAGGTGTCATAAGGTACTGTCTCTGTTTGGAGCCTAGAGGCCTCAGGTTTGGATTATAGCTCCATTATTTATTAGCTTTGGAGACTTAGCCCACCTCTCTGATCTTTGGTTTTCTCTCTTATTGGTTAATTAACTAGTCAATCAATCTACCCTATACATACATTGAGAGGATGGTAGCAAATGCATACCAGGTGCTCGGCACACAGCTGATGCCCCACAGACAGCAATCACAATTACTTGTTTCATGCCAAATAACTAGTAGTAGAAGACCAGTATAAATATCTAGGCTTCCAGCATATCTGAGCTCTTTCTATTGGCCATACCATGTCTACCTCATATCTTCTGAAATCTCAACAACTATTTTTTTTTTAGGTGCGGTAACCCTTGGTTGACCTCACAGATTGCAGGGACCTTGTCAGTTTACAATCCCTTATTTATTTATTTATTTACCTAGTTATTTACTTATTTATTTTTATGCCTACAACACCTGGTATTCCTAGGTAGTCTCCCACCTAAGTACTAACCAGGCTCAATCCTGCTTAGCTTCCGAGATCAGACGGGATTGGGCTTGTTCAGGGTGGGATGGCCGTAGTCTCAACAACTATTTTGACATCACAGAGAGAATTAAAAAAATCTGTACATCTGACCCAGTGCACTCTGAGGGGCAGAAGCCAAAGGCAGTGCTCCAATCCTCAGCATTCTGTGAAACTTTACCAAAGGCCTTCTGTTCTCATGGTTCTACACGTACCTGTCTGTATGAGGTACTTGATACTGATTTCGTCGACAGGGAAAAAGGCAGCTGTTGCTCCATACTCTGGACACATGTTGGCAATCGTGGCTCGGTCAGCAATGGACAGTTGGGCCACTCCTGGCCCAAAGAACTCGACAAATTTTCCCACTACCCCCACCTGGCGGAGGTGCTGAGCAGCAGAACAGAAAAGTGTCAGAGTTGATAGACCATATCTAAGATGCAGAACTATCACCTTGCAATTCTTATAAACTAACCTTGTGAGTAAACACAAACAATAAGTTAGCAAAAATATTTTTGATTACTTTAAAAAAATAAAACTTAAAAACTAAATATAACATGGTATTCTAGATCGATACTAGGACAGAGAAGGGACACTACTGAAAAACTGGTGAAGCCTCTAGTTTAGTTATTAGGGCCATAACAATGTTAAAGTCTTCGTTTTGATAAATGTGGCACAGTGTTATCAAGTAATATTTAGGAAGACCTGGAGAAAGGGAACAAGAACTCTCCTATAAATCTAAAATTATGTCAGAACAGTTCTTCCAAAACAAGGAAAGAAAAAGTAATGCCAAAAATATAAATAACAACATGAAGAAACCTCTTTCAAAATGGGAAACACTCTTTCTCTCTAATGAGATCATTGGAAGTGCCTACAAGTACTAGAAATTAAATTCTTTCAACCCAGATAAATTATGACTTACATGAGTTGAATAAGTACATGGTTGCTCTTAAGTGTGTAACAAACAAATCTGCTGAACATAGGTCCAAGTCTAATGGGACCAAAACATTCAGAGAGTCTGATGCCCTTTTCCACGCAGGCAAATGGCAGGCCTCAGTGACTGACCTGGCCTTACATGAAGCTAGTTCCATGAACTGTGGACTACGGGGACAGGCTCTTTTGGTTACATGGAATTTTGCCAAATCATGTGTGCAAGTCTTACATTATTCCACATATGAAGAACAATGCACAGACGTCTATGATGAACTATAGTGTTCAATTAAATCCAATTCCAAATTCCACAAAAATTAAATAAAAAAGTAACTTCTTTTGGCCTTTATCAGTATAATGTCATTTCAAATACCCCAAGCCTCCAAACTGTACTATCAGAAAAAATTCTATTTGTGATAAAAAAATTATTTTTCTGATAATCTTTCACAATAAACTGGCCTCATTTTACAAAGCAAGCACATCATACACACACAAAAATAATTATTTCCTAAAAATGCTAAAGAAAAAGAGAAAAAAAACAAAATATTTTCCAGCTTGGAGAAACATCTCTTGTAACAATGTAACAATTCAGAGAGGGGGGAGAATATAGTAAAAGTATAATCACATGCATGAGAATGGTTCTTACAGCCTCAGAATGGTGATTATTTCTATGAATGGGAGGATAGGTTTAGCTATAAATATTACATTTTATTTCTTAAAAAGTACACATACAGAGAATGAGCTCTGGAGCAAATATGGTAAAATGTTATCATCTCTCAATTCTATGTAGTAGGCATATACATGAATGTAATTTTCACTTGTGTATTTAAAATATTTCACAATTTCAAAAACATTGTTTAAAGAAAAAAATCCATGCAGTAACAGGAATAAACATAATTATCTAAAACTTAACCATAGAATTCTCCCTTATCCCATCTGTTTTTAAAGTCACCAACATACTATTTTCTAGCATTTCCAGAGCACATAGAAACCAAGAGAGACCTTTGTTATATACTTCCTATTTGTCACTGTGACTCTCCAAAACCACAGAACAGGCAGCATATGTTACCTTGGTAATGGTTAGCACGATGTCAGTGGATGTTACCAGAGGATGGGGATTTCCCATCAGCCTGTAGCCAATCACCTGGGGAAGCACCATGCTGATTGGTTGACCCAGCATGACAGCTTCTGCTTCAATACCACCCACACCTGCAAGGAGTGGCACGATAAAATAATGCTTTCTTTATTTCTCACTATATCCCTCAGGCATAATTCAGTGTCATTAATAGGTAATGAACCCAGTTATGATGTTGTACTAGTACACAGTTATATTTCCATAGAGAAAAGTATTATTTCTTTCTCTATAGAATTTTCAGTAAGTGCTTCTCCAAGTGTGGTCTCCAAACAACTGTATCAAAATCCCCTTGATTGCACACCAAGTGGACTGGGGTTCAGGAATCTCTACTTTAACAAATAAACCACCGGGGTGGTTTATTCTAAATGTCCCTATCCCCTTATTCCAGTTCATTCTTCCAAACATAGGCATGAGGTACTTTGCTGGGCACTGGAAATACAGCAGTGAATGAAGCAGACAAAATATGTCTCTGATACTTGTGGTCATGCAAATTCATGTTACTGGGCTGTAACCATATCAAAATAAAGGTACACGCAATAGAACAACATATATAGAAGAACACTCACCCCAACCGAGAACACCCAAACCATCAATCATGGTGGTGTGTGAATCTGTGCCCACGAGGCTGTCTGGGTAATAATATCCATCCTGATCAAATACAACTCTTGCCAGATACTCTAAATTCACCTGGTGGATGATTCCTGAGCCAGGGGGAATAATCCGCATATTGCGAAAAGCCTGAGAACCCCACTAAGATTGAAAAACAGAAAGAACACTATGAATGCCTGACGTATTTCTGTGTAGCCCAGCTCTGCGGTACTCCTCCCTTGTATCCCACATACCTAAAGAATCAACCACTGGGATCAAACTCTGTTCATACCTTTAAAAATTCAAATCGTTCTCTATTTCTTTCAAACTCCAAGTCTTGATTCTTCTGTAAACTGTCTGCCCTGTCAGAAAGAAAAAAAATAAGTGTATAAATTTAAAGGCTTAAAATGTTATGCGTCAAATTTATTGATGATGAATAAACAAAATGGTAATTTCATCTGCAGGCCTGCTGGGTGGTATTCATTCATTCATGTGGGAAAGAAAAGGTAATTAGCAAAGGTAAAAAAAAAGTAATTATCATTTGGCTCAACTGATTCCTATGATGCCATTAAACATTGTGGGTAGAAAATATTAACTGAATTTAAGTTAAAACTAATTTAATCATAAAGTATGACTCATAGGAACAGACTCAAGATATTTATGATGACAAGAGCAGCTTAGATATTTATTTTTTCCTCCTCTTTAATTCCCTTCCCTCCCCAACTTCTACCTCTGACCTATGTATGTTGCCGTTTCCCCTTAAGAGCTGGATCTCTGAAGGCAGGCATCTCCTCTCACATGCTCAGGGCGGACACTCGGGGGCCTGGTGCACCCAGGGTATGGTCTGTGGCTCCACCTGGGGCGCGAACCCAGGACTCTCTGCATGTAAAGCAGATGTGCTAATCACTACACTAAGGAGCCACCTTCAAGAGCAGCTTAGATATTGAAAGAGCCCGAGTTCTTGTACTCCTTTCTCATCCATGTCCTCATTATAACACCTCTCCGGGCTGAGCCGTCTGGGCTGGCATTTTCATGTTTATGTTGGGAGATAGGAAACAAGCTATGCAGGAGGCACAGAAGGTGCTCATAAACTATGTATCATGGATTGAGTGAACATAAGAAAGCATAGTAAAATTAATAGCCAAGACAGACCCAAGTCCAACTTCATTAATAGTTAACACTCCTAACATTACTAAGAACCTGCTACTATTCTAAATACTTCACACACATGAGCTCATTCAATCACACAACAACCCTTCACATAGGTTCTACTATTACCCCAATGTGTAGAAGAGGAAGCTGAAGCACAGAGAATTAGAGAGCTTGTCTGTGGCCAGAGATGATGTCTGAACCTAAGACTGATGGCCCTGGGGCCTCTACTTTAACCACTATACTTCTCATTCACCCTTTTCCTTCTCTTGCTGATGATCTGCAGAGCCTACCTCATGGCATATGTGCAAAAACAGCATGTGCATTTGCACTGCCTACTTGGAGCTCAGAGCCTGGTGAAAGAGATACAGAACTCAACCAGGCAATTACGAGTCATTGCAGTGTGACTATCAATGTCACAATATGGAAAGTACAAAGTGCCATGGGAGCACTCAGAAATGCCTTCCCAAATGAAATCACATAGATGTATGCTGAGGGGTGAGGGGAAGTCAGCCAGAAAACAATGGGTAGGCACTCTTTGGGAAGAAAAGAACTAGATGCATTTGTTATTTACTCTACAAAAAACATATTCAGTTATCATGTTGATTTTTTTTCTCTTTTTCTCTTTTTGTGAATATTTTCCAAGAATAGGGTTAGTTGCCAAATGAGGCCCACCCAGCATCTCTATGTATTTGGCCCTCAAGCAAAGAATAGTTTTTACATTTTTAAAGGTTGGGAAAAAAAAGAATGTGAACAGAAACAGTTTTTGGCCAGCAAAGCCTAAAATATTTACTCTTGATCCTTTACAGAAAAAGTGCTGATCCCTGATGTATAGAATGAATGTCTGTGAATGTGTGTATGTGTTAGAGAAGAGCAAAAGGAAGAAATAGAGAAAGGAGGGACCCTGGTATAGTGGAACAAAGCAGCACACCACTCCTGACCCCCGGGGCAGCAGACCCTCTGGATCCTCCGGACCAGGTGCAGCTAGCTAGTCCTCAAGAAACTCAACGCCACCATCTCACTAGTACACTGAGAGCTCTATCTTTCCAATTCCTATTGGCCTTTTCAGGTCCAGATCCACATCCCCAAAGTATCTTGGGCATCTACATCAGGTATATCTACATCAGGTATAGTTAGTTAGGCACCACAAACTCCACAGGCAAACTCTAATTGCTTGACCTTCTTTCCTAAATCTCATCCTTGTCCTTGTCTGTCCATATCTCATTTAATGACCTCCTGTCCTACCACTTAGCAACTACAAATATCAAAGTCTTTATTCCCTAGTTGGTTTCTCTGTCAGTCTATTCACCAGAATACTTTTGTACTGTCACGATAATCGGTTTTCTAAAATACAGATCATCATGACCCACCTTGAATCTGCCAAATAAAAGTATAAACACCTTGCTTTAAAAAACAGTCCTACAATCTGTCTCAGACTTCCTTTATAAACCCTCTCCTATCTTCCCATCCAAGCTTCAGACACACTGCAGTGCAGCCCTCATGCTCTCCCCAGTCCCTTTGCACACAATCTTCTCTCCATGCAGAATACCTTTTCTTGCTATTCTCACTGTGGTAAATATCCTTCAGGATCCAGATCAAGGGACGCTGCATGAAGGACCCTCTGATGGCCCGAGTCAGGATGGTCTGCCCCTTCTCTGTGGTCACTATATTACCCACTACATTAAAGTTGTGTTCACTAATACCTCTTCTATACTAAACTGTTTCTGGTACAGTAGGTCTGTTAAATAGATTTAATTTAAAAAAAAAAAAAAAGGAAAGCATCTTAAAACATTACTTTTTTTTATTGGAGATTTTTTTTTTATTCGTTTCAAATATTCAGTACCTTAGTTAGACATCTATATAGTTTATAAAATGATCCTCCTAATTGCTGCTTCTTTCCTCTGGTTTTCAACCTAGCCAATATAATACTACTAACTGTTCCTTAGATTCCACATATAAATGAAATCATATGGTATTTATCTTTTTCTGTCTCATTTATTTCACTCAGCATAATAACTTCTAGGTCCATTCAGGTCACTGCAAACATTATTCTTAATCATATGTGGTCCCTTGTCTCTGGTGTCCCCATCACCTCTGCTGTCTCTGAGCACTTGTGAATTCCCATTAACTTTTATCCCCTTGCCTGCAGCACCAGAAGGGTATCAGAGCTTCTCACAGCAGAAATAAGGTTGGAAGAGGAATATTACCCCAGAGAATGATAAGAACATTCATTTGATATAAATGACATATTTACAGGACAAGGAGAAGTCAGAAATGCTTTGGTTGTTTTATGATATGTTAATTCCAGGTAAAAACCTATTTACTCATGAAAACAAAACATCAGTTAAGCTAACCTTGGCTCAATTTATTTAGTTCTGGTTATTGGCATGAATAAACAGACCTAGAATTCAGATTTTTGCACCACTAAGAACTTCCCTAAATTCACCCAGTCTAGTGAGCTTTTAATGAGGTCTCTGAATGTGAATGGCCTGACAGTCTAAAGAGAAAAATTCTCTTGAGTCATATAATTTGAATTCAGATTTGTATATACTTTTGGATATACTTCAACATTTCTGAGTATTATATTCAATGGTACTCTAAAAATTCACAAACAGTATTTACAAAGGAGATAGTTTTCACACTCATAAAACCTAGTCAGAAATTGTTACACTTGTTGGGATTTTTTTAAACTTTTTTTTTTTCTGAGAAACCTTTGTAAAACATTATAAGAATGTGTTAGATCTTCAATTCCTAAAGATGTGTGAGGCTATTTAATATTATTCAAACCACGCAAAGAGCTTAGAAACATTCAACTGAGAAAATTTACCACCTACCACTCTTTACCCAGTTTTTCTATTTCATTTCGGGAAACAGCTGGAAATAAGCCCACAGCATACAGTTCCACAAAGTTTGAGAAATATCAAATTTAATTCCTTACAAACATGAGGAAAGAGACGGGAGATGAAGTTACAAAACCAAATTTAAGAAATGAAAACAAAACACTGCCAGTGAAAAAACACTTCTAACAGAAATGAGACTCATGGACATGGACTATAGACTAGTTGTTGCCAAAGGGTAGGGGGTGGAGGAGGAAGGGGGAGAGAGACAGGGTAAAGGAGGTCAAATAAAGGTGGGTAGGAGGAGGGTGAATTGGGTAAAGTGGATCAAATACATGGTAGCTGAAGGAAACTGGACTTTGGGTGGTAAACACAATAAAATATACAGATGTCTAATTATAATGTACACCTAAAAATTATATATTGTATTAACCAATGTTACCCCAAAAAACTTAATTTAAAAATAAGGAATAGTGTTTGCTAAATTTGAATATCAATTTGAAATCAAAGTTCAGCCCTGGACTTTGCTATTTTCAGAATAATGTTTTCTGTATTACAGTGTAAATGAAAAATGTTTCATAAAAAATTGAAACCAAAGTTGATGAATGTCAAGGTTTAATGAGCCAGAATCATTAACTGCTGAACAGTCAGGAGTTCTTTGAATTGTGAATCCAAAGGCTTTAGACAATTGCAACCCTGTCTTCACCAGTACTTTCCCTTTCCAGGCCAGTAAAATGAGGTAAATTCATCCACACCAATGAGAGTTTCCAAGAAAGATAAGGTTGGCCATGATTTTGTGAAGCTGCTTTTTGTAATTTCTAAAATAGGACTTTAGGAAACATCCTTAGTCTTAAATAGGATAATATTCTGTGTGTGTATGTGTGTGTGTGTGTGTGTGTGTGTGTGTGTGTGTGTGTGTGTGTGTGTATTTAACTTTTCTCTCTGAAATCAAAACATTAAATTGAGATAATGTGATTTAAGAAATAAAAAGAAAAAAAGATGTTGTTTAAGGATGGGTTTAGAGTCCAAAAGAAAGGAAAGAACTGGCAAGTATCAGTCTTTTTGTTCCAAGAACCGTCAGTTAAAGTTAAAGCAGATCTCTCTTTACCCTGCATTTATCTGTTTGGATATTGGCAACACTAACTTGAGAATGACCAGTTTCTACATTTCTCTTGAGGTTGTACAGAACCCACTTAAATCCCCAAGGAAGTAAATAATGGTTGCCATTTTCCCCTTCGAATGGTTTGTTTTGTATTCTTAAATGATGTTTTATAATAAAACAATAGCTACTTATTGTGAAAATAAAGAACAATAACAATCATAGAAATAATCGCAGTTTACCACCTTCTCATTCTAATCTTTTAATCTCTACATAACTTTTCATCATGCTGAGATCAGTCTATACTTGAAATTTACACTTGGCTCATTGAACTGACACAAGTTCCAAGTGTTATGTAGCACATTATAATTGTAAAAGTTACCTAATAATTCACTTTAAAGACATACCACGCCTTAATAAATCATTCTCTGTTGGACATTTAGAATGCTTCTAGGTGTTCATTATTAGAAATAACACCTTAATGAACACTATTTATTTATTAAGCTTTTTCTGAATTTCATATATTAGGCATAAGTTTGGAAGTAGAAATTCCAGGACAAAGAATATTGCAGTTTCTAAGCACCTTAATACATATTGCTTTCATCATTTCTAATTTACAGTGCTTTAGCAGTGTATAAAAGTGTCTGCTTCATGACACCTTTATAATGTTTATTTCCTAATCTTAACTATAGTGATGAGAAAATACTATCTCAATGATTTAATTTACTTTTTTATTACTTGTAAGGTTGAAAAGACTTCCTATGTTGTTTACCATTTACATTTCCTTTTATTGTAAAATGTTCACTTTCCTTTGCCCATGTATCTGCTGGATTTTATTATTTTTTAAACTGAATATACATTAAGGATATTAATCCTTTATCCTATTTGTTGCAAATATTTTTCAAGTTATTTCTTGTTAACTTTGAAGTCATTAAATCTATAGATTCCCTCCCCACACTTATTTTCTTATTCATTGCTTCTAACTTTAGAAAGGTCTTTCTCATCAAGGCATTTGACACATATACCCCTAAATTTTCTTTTAAATTTTTTACTTGATTTTTAAAATATTAATGTTTCAATTTATATGAACTGCTCCCTTTACCAAATAATTAATTTTCCCATCACTGTATATAGAATAATTATTTCTTTCTTCACCGATAGTTAATAATACTTTATCTAGTTATACTTCTAGGTTCAGATCCCAACCTTCTGGCAGGACCTAGTTGCCCTCCTTTGTTGTGTAATCTTGCAGTTACTTCTACAAAAGCCAACACTCTCCCCATTTTGACTTTAGGTTTGACTGTGTGATTTGTTTTGATCTAGGCTTCAAAATATTGTGGGTTCCTGCTTGTCCTCTTGAGCCTCTGTGATCAGCTGCTTTCTCCTTCAGCTTGGGCCACCAAAAGAAACACACGTAATGGCACTATCCCAGCTGCCTACAAATGTGTAGTGTAAGCAGTTAACCCAGCCAGGGCTGTGTTCAAGTTGGCAGATAAAGTGAATGCATTTAAAGCCAAACTGGAATTACAGGGCGACGAGTGAACGTTGGGACTTTTGACATGTTTCAAATATTAGCAGAGGTTTTAAAAGAGACTGAGCCAGGGCCTTCTTTCTCCCAGTTACTTCCCAACCACAAAAGACTCCCTAACTGAGAAGAAATGGATCTATGACCCATTTGTAAATAAGCCAGGTGAATCAACTTTGTCTGTGCTAGAAGAAGATCAACTGCTTGAGACTGCAAATGACAGTGGCCTTAAAAGTATGTTTGAGACACCCTCAAATCTCCATATGTTCTAAATTAAAGTCAGGGTGGAATACCCTGAGAATGCCACAAAAGCAGTGAAAAGTTCCATTTCCAACATCCTATCTCTGTGAAGCAGGGTTTTCCGCAGTGACAGCAAACAAAACAAGATTATGGAAAAGACTGGACATAAGCAACACACTTTGGGTGGCAGTGTCTCCCACACTCCCAGGTATGACTGTGTAGTTGCAGGAAAACAAGCTCAGGGCTCCCACTGATCCACATTATGAGTTGTATAATTATTTCATTATGGATTACAATGTAAAAATAATAAAGTGCCCAATAAATGTAATGAACTTGAATCATCCTGAAACCATTCCCTCCTCACCCTGCCCCAGTCCATGAAAAAATTATCTTCCACGAAACTGGTCCCTGGTTCCAAGAATGTTGGGGACTGCTGTCTAACCAACTTGCAGAGTGTAAAAAATAAATTCTTATTATTGACTGCCACTGATATTTTAAGGCTATTGGTAGGATTCTGGCAGGAAAAGAGAAGCAGACATCCCAAACAATATAAGAACGAACAAAGGAAAAAATTATGGAAACTCACCTGAAGAGACAGAGGTAGCCAGAAGAAATAGTTACTTGGGATCAAAAAAACAATAAGACTCCAGTGGTTTAAAACAAACAAACAAACAAACAAACAAAAACCCTAAATTCTCTTAAAGTCAAATACCTACTTGTACCGACAAACTTTAATGGCAGAAATTCATGTGTTTTCCACTCAGACTTCAAGCTAAATTTAAACGTAGGCTACTCCTATCCAAGAAATAAATAGAAAAAAATAATTTTTAATTCACTGCTCCCTACCTCCCAAATTTTTCATCGGAAAATGTGTATTAAGTTTAATCTATATTAAGTTTGAGTTTTCCTGAATATACCTTTTAAAGATTTTCTTCTTTTATTTAATTACATGCACACACACACAAAGAATTGCATGCCATGATTTTGCACAAAGCATAAAACCCAGATATTCACTTTAATCTCTCACCTTCTGTTGAAATCAACCTGGATGGAATGATCAATTACAAGATCAGTAGGACAGACAGGGTTTATTTTCTCTGGATCTCCTCCTAACTTTTTCACAGCATCACGCATTGCAGCAAAGTCAACCACAGCTGGAACACCCCTAAGAAAAGCAGGCATTAAACAGAAAATAAATCTATTAAACACATATAAGTGAGTTTTTCAGCTTTTGTCTCCATTGACAAAAGTGGCAATGGGACTGTCTCATCAGTGAAGTGAACGATGAAGGACTTAAAAAAGTGAAAAGTTTCTAACTCCATTTCCTTGAGCAGAAATCACATAGGTTGTATGGGCCATGACTCAGCAGTATCTTTATATGCAATTTTATCAAAACATTAAAGTTAATAACCAATATAGTCTAAATAGAGAAACTCCAGCAAAACTGGTGCTTAAAAGCTCTAAAACTTTTACTGTCATGACTGTTTTCCATTCACATGGTGAGTTGACAAAGACCTGGAGAAGACATATGGGTTACATCTTCAACTTCAGACCAGATTTAAAAGAATAGATATAATTAAAGAAAAGTAGGCTGTGAATCAAATTTATAAGTGAATCCTTCCTCTTCATTATATTTGAGTATAAAATCTGGGGGCTCTTCCTTTAGAAAAATTAAATTTGGTTTCTAGAAGGAATATATTAACATCATTTCAAAATGGAAAGGTAGTATTATCTCAAAAGAGAGGACTGATGGGGAGCAAAGATTCCTGGGAATAGCAGGAGGCAAACTGAGGAATAAGAGCAATAGGTCAGGCCTTATGAACAATATCACATCAATATTCCAAGGGCAGCTGTTTGAAACCTGGCTTCCTGGGTGATAGGACATGTGGGAAGAAAAGATTCTGAGAAAGCTCTACTCTATGTTATTTCTTTCACCTTTTGCTAGTATACTTAGAACTGTGATATCCAAGACCAAAGACAATGACCCTTGTCACTGGAAAGGTGTAGTGATTACATAACCTGATTTGCCTGAGACAATCTCATGTTGTGTGGGATTATGAGCCTTCTTTCATTTTCAAAAGCGTCTGGATATTAGGTGATAAATTATATGGTCACTGTGTTGTTTTTTTGTTTTGTTTTGTTTTTGTTTTTTTTGTTTTGTTTTGTTTTGTTTTAAAGCTTCTTTAAAGTCTAACAAGTAAGGCAGAGTAGAAGAGAGTTCAGTGACATATTAGGCTCACGTAAAGTCCTGCAGGATGACACGGGCAGGCTTAAATGGCACTTCTATGTTCTTATGCTGCATGACATTCCAATTTAGGATATTTTCAACATCATTTTTCTTCACCAAAAATTGATCACAGTTTCGAATGGCTGCCTCCAGGAGAACTCTGATAGAAAATGGTAAGCGTCCTAGGATAAAGGAGAAAGCATAACAAAACAAACAAAACCATGAGACACCTTATTATAAGAACTCTACATAAAGTTGATAAGAGACATCAGACTATTCTTCCAACAGGGAAAGAGGGTAAATATAAACTGATCTCAAAAGTTTAAAATATGAAGATACTGCATGGGTTTGGGACACATTCAGTACTAGAAAATACACACGAACTAGGCAAAAATAAAATATTAGTTAATTCTTTCACAGAGGCAGGGACCTACCATATCTTGAGTCATCCAATTTGTTCAAATTGAAAAATTTCTTTCCTGGTTGTGCAGGATCCAAAGGCTCAGCGAGGTGTGCAAATGGGTTGTTCATGATTCCTGATGGCCACGTGTCCTTGAAAAGGAACAAGAACATTTCATGTTTACTCTCAAAACTGGACCTTATTTATTCTGATGAATGTTTGCTCCCTTTAACAATCATCGTACACATTCACTTTAAGAAATCACTCTTATTTTCTTAAAATAGGAGGAAGGTGGGGCCTAAATGAATACAAAAATAATATTCTTAACAAATAAAATGAGCTTTGTGAAGTTATTGTGAAAGCTAGCATTCACTTTTTGAGAGAGTATAATATAAAATCCTGAACTTATTTTATTTCTACAACTTTCCAGTGATAAATAAAGACGAGAAATGAAGGAGATGTCTCATGGTAAATCCTAAATCTGAGCAGACCTCTGAGCTGGACTCATGTTTTGCTTGATAGGTGGTAAGCAGTTCATAGCAGGTGACATTATGCAATTGTATAAAACTTGAACTTTGAAAGCAGCTCTGCAGCATTTTAAATAAACATGTGGTGCTAAGTCTTCCTGACTCACTTTTGCATTTGGTAGCAACACTGTATTAACATCAGGAAATTCTTATGGTAGCTGTGGTGCAATTAAACTCCCCAGGGGACCCTTTAGCCCAGCTCTGAGCAAGAATTCTCAGGTATCTTCTCCCCCCAGCTCCCTGATTTATTGAAATATAATAGACAATTAGTTGCTTTTATTTTTATTGTATAATTCAATTAGTTTTTTTTCAATTATAGCTGGTATATAATAATATACCAGTTTCAGTTGTGTAGCATGATCAGAGATCCACATAACTTGCAAAGTGATCACCCCACTAAATCTAGTACCCCTCTTCCCCCTTACATATTTAT
Organism: Macroglossus sobrinus; assembly: GCA_004027375.1. Lineage (NCBI taxonomy): Eukaryota > Metazoa > Chordata > Mammalia > Chiroptera > Pteropodidae > Macroglossus > Macroglossus sobrinus. Next base: position 31,921 of record PVKZ01004200.1, on the reverse strand, counting down.
TACAATATTATTAACAATCCATGCCATAATCTACATACCCATGTCTATTCTGCAACTACCCATTTGTACCTCATAATCCCTTTCTTTATTTGCTGCCCCCCAAACCCCCCTCCCATCTAGTAGCCCTCAAAATATTCTCTGTATCTATGAGTTTATTTCTGATTTTGTTGTTGCTGTTGTTGTATTTAACCTTTGGCATTTAAATTATGAGGTATCTTGGTGTTGGCCTCTTTGGGTTCTTCTTTCTTGGGACTCTGATTTTCTTGGGGTTGTATGTCTATTTCCTTTACCAGGTGAGGGAAGTTTTCCATCATTATTTCTTCAAATAGTTTTCAACGTCTTATTTTCCTTCAGGTACCCCTATGACACGGATATTTTTATATTTAATAGTGTCCCAGAGGGTCCTTAAATTATTACTATAGTCTTGGCTTCTTTTTTCTTGCCATTCTGATTGAGTGTCCTTGGCTTTCCTATCCTCTTTATTGGTGGTTCAGTCCTCTTCTTTATCCATTCTGTTGATTCCCTTTAATATACTCTTCATGTCAGATAATGTGTTCTTCATTTCTGACTGGTGCCCTTTTATAATTTCCATTTCCATTTTTATGTTTTTTGTTTGTTAAAGTTCTCACTGAATTCACCTACACTTCCCTTGAGTTCATTGAGAATTTTATAACCAGTGTTTTGAACTCTGCATCTGTTAGATTATTTTATTTCATTATTCCTAGATCTCTGTTCTGTTCTTTCATATGGTTTCTGCTTGTCTTCCCATTTTGGCTGCCTTTCTGTGTCTGTTTCCATGCAAAGTTCCTAAATCCCCCGGTCTTATTAGTGCAGCTTTGTGTAGCAGGTGTCCAGAGGCACAGTCCTGAGAGGGGTTCAACTGTAGGCCAAGTTTAACCCCAGCCTGTATCCCTCTGGGGCCACCTGTTAAGATTCAGCAAGCAATCTACAGATGCTGTGCTTATAACTATAAACTTCAAGAAACCATGCCAGAAACCAAGACCAGCTGCCACCAGCGTGAGTCTGGGCATTGCTCATCATGGAGCACCTGACTCACTAAGGATACACTTGGATGTGGCTTGAGTGGGGCCCCGAGCTGAGGGAGGCGAAGTTTCAGGAAATCCTCTGGGCAAAGCAACCTCTGTTATCCAGTTTGATGTCCTCTCAGCTATGGTGGCGTTGAGTTGGCACACTGGGGGGAGGGCTCAACAGTGGAACAATGGATATTACAGGCACTTCTGTCCAGGGGAGCGCCTCACCTCTGACCCTCACAACAATTCAGTGTCCTCCAGTAAGTCCCTGGTGACCCCTATGCAGCCTACCCGACGCTGGTGCTCAGAGCAAGCAGGTCTATCACTGCAAAAATTTGCTCGCAGACAGGGCACCTTTCAGAGGCATCTGCAGCTGCTGACTGCTGCTGACGTAACCTCTGTCTCACTCAGCCCCTCTGGACCAGGCAGCCTTGCATCTTCTTCCCCTCCTACCTTCTACTGTTGCAAGTTGATTATTTCTCTCCCTTGTTGTAATGCATCTATTCCTCTAGATCCTAGGCGACTTTTCTTGCTCTATGTTTCTGTCACAACTTATTTGGTCGCAAGAGGGATGAAAGAAGCCTCTATCACCTACACCATTTTTTTTCCTCTCCTATACTTAAATTCTCTTTTTATAAAAAATAAATAAATAAGCGGTAAACAAGGCAGGACACTGTTCCTGGATTCCATGCAGATAAACAGTGATTTCAGGTAACTATACAACTTAGAGCAGAACATATAGGGGTTGGTGGTTAGAAGACTTGCTTTCTACTCCTACCCCTTAGGCAAAAGTCCTTTAATCAATTCATTCCCCAACAGTCTTAATTTTAAGAAAAAAATAGAAATATTTCCCTACTTAATCTAAGGTTTTTATGAGTAAACATTTAACTACTCAACCTATTACTGTAAAACAAACAAACAAAAAAACAGGCATAGGAAACATCTATTTGTGGATAAAGAGTTACAAATGTGCCTTTTTTTTCCACAGACAGACCCATATCTTCATTAAAACAAAACGAACAGGTTTCTTTAAGAGTGACAGGGTCTTCAAATCAGGAGTGGGAGGAAGCCTCAATTTACACTGTATATCTTTTTGTATTGTTTGCATCTTTAACTGTGTACACATATAATTTGTTGAAAACTTGTTAAGAGTTTATAAGAAATAGGTATTTGTACATCTACCCTGTCTAAAGTCCAGTACCGGTTAGTTCTGGGGACGGGCAGCTGATTGAGAAACAGCTCCTGCCTTCTGGAGTTACTAGTGTCGAAGGACAAGCCAGACACCTGTAATGGGGACAAGAGAATCCTGAGGAGAGTGAGGTCGTGTGCTGTTGCCTCCGTGCTGGGAATTGCTTCCTTGCCCTAGTCCCAGTCCTAGTTTTTGCAGGAGCTGCCATTTGCTTGGGAGAGGGAAGGTATCTGACACAATTTGGGTCAATCAACTTCCTTCCTTAGGAATTCTGGAATTGAAACTAAAGGAAGGCCAGCAAGGGATGCTGGAACCTACTGAAACTGTGTTTATGAAAATATGTGCCCAAGACCTTCTACATTAGAATTACCTGGGGATCTTTCTTGTTAAAATACAGATTTCTGAGAGTCTCGTCTGAACTACCAAATTAGAATTAATTGAGGGAGGTGGATTAAGATAGGAATCATTTTTAATCTCCCAAGTGTTTCTAACACATGTTCAGTATGAGAATCAATAACTGGACACTGATTGGAGTGCTGGGTGAGGAACTTATGCTTAATTGAGGAGACATATGAAAAAGGGAGGACCATGTCTGAAAGGAAGAGGGCGTCACAACCAAAATGCCTCTCTGGTTCAAGAGAGGGACAGACACAAGTGAAGCAGGCTGCAGAGGGACTAGGCAGCCTGGGCTGTGCAGGTAGGCTGAAACGGGCAGTAGCCATTTGGTTCCAGCCAAGGCTAGTCATCTGGGTTTTTGCATGTACTCTCTTGATTTATAAATTTTAGCAACTAAATATTTCTAAACTACCCTATGTTTCAGCAGCATAATGGTCAAACAAACATGCCTGTGGACTCTATTTGACTGGCGGCTCACCAATCTGTGACCTGTGCCAACCTAATCTGGCAAAAGTACTGGCTTAGAGGAATGGCAGGGTAACCAGAGAGAGAAAATTCAGGTAGGAAACTACAGAAAGGGTGGAGGTGAGAGGGAACGAGGGCAGGCAACAGGAAGGCGGCATCTGAAATGGAAAAAAGTGGTAGATGGATTAAAAGCTGAAGAGACAAAATTTAGAGAAAAATGGCTGCTGAGTGAATGGGGAAATCACCAGGGGAGAGAAGAAATACAACAACTCTTGTGTGTGGAGGATTGAGGATGTTAGGACTGTTTTGGGAGGGAGGCCTGTGGTTTTAGTTTTTGAGAGAGTGCATTTAGGATGAAGTGGCCCACAAATACAAGAGATTTGTTATTCATCTCCATTCAATGAGGAGCCAATCAGGAGGGGGGAAAACATATAAATACACCTTTTAGTGAGAAACAGGCTAGTCTATCTGCAGAAGTTTACAAATCCATGGGCTCAGAAGATGAGACTACTAGAATTCTGAAGATGTAAATTTAAAAAGGCAATAACACTATTTCCCTTTTGATTTGTCATTGATGCTACTGCCCCAGACAACTTTTCCCCCTCAAACAGTAGCAACTAAAATGGTAAAACTGTTGTTTCGTCTACCTAAAAAACAGATCAGCAGAAGAGTGTCTCCACAGAGGCTATGGGTCATGTTGGAATCCCCACATTCGGGAGAAGTGGTGGAAATGCTTGTAGAACCAGGCAGGGAGAGTCATTCATATCTTTAAAAAGTCTCAGAATCATCTTTAACTCTGTGTCAAGTCCTATAGGGCAAGGAACCCCAAGTTCCCCAAAATACTATAGTTAAACCAGTCACTAAGTTGTGCCCACATCTGCCATAAGACAGTGAGGACAAAATGTGTCAATTTACTTCACTGTGGCTTACAAATGCCCTGGACATAATTTTGGAAGCCTTATACAATTCCGGCTGTTCCCACCACTCTACAAAGCCGGCTGGTATTTCAGGATGCATATAGTGAACAATATGAGTCCTGCAGATGGCTTGTGTGAAGTGTTCTACTGTCTGCCTCCCTTTTTCCTTAACAACTAGATCATTATCTGGTTTCTCTACATTAATAAAGAAAAGTCGACAAGTTAAAGAGACTGGAATCAGTTACTAATAACTGTCAGCACACACCAAGTGCTTTTTATGATCTTTTAAACTCTGGCAACTTCTCTGTAAATTAAGGCATATAATTATTCCCATTTTACAGCTGAGGAATCTGTAGCTCAGAGGGGTGGAAAACTTGCCTAATGGTATATATCTAGTAAGAGGAGGAGCTAGGTTTTGAACTTGGTTCTTTCCACGTACCCCACATTGCCTCTTTGGGTGCAGCAATTCCTATTCTGCAGGTCACCAACCACCCCCCAAAACTGAAAAAAAAAGCCAGAAGTGACTCATGGGCCTGAGAAATTCTCCCACAAGACTCAATTTTGAAACTGGAGTTGTCTCTACTCCTTTGCACCCTCCTCTGAGCTAATAGGCATTGTTACATGTCCCTGCCACCCTTTACTGAGCCACGGGTCAGTGGAAAGAGTAGCAGCTGTGTTCTGGCAACCCAGAAACTGGCTTTGCTTGGAAGATGAGAAACAGCCCCTCCATGTGAGCCTGGAGGGCTTCGGAAATCAGCGAGCCACCCCACGGTTCCACTTGCACTATCACCCTTGACTCAAATCTGCTCACGGGAGTTCCCAAGGCTTTGTAACCCCTCGAGAACACCAGAATACAATGATGTTCCAAAGAGAAGATGAGGGGAAGGACCTTTGGCCTGGGAATGGTCCAGATCTAAAGCAGAACCTAGGCTCCATGAGTGCTTTCTAGGTCTGCTTTACCCTGGCTAGACTTGTATTGCCCCATCCCTGAGAAACACCACGGCTCCTGCCAACTTCAAAATTATCCCAAGACTGGGGTTTTCTTTAGGAACCCTACCAACTGGCCAGGGAGCCCTGCCTACTTCCCACATGCACATAAAGCACAGACCCAGTTTCAATTCCTTTCTTTTCTTACCTCTCATCATCCCCTCACTCTGTTTTGTTCCTACATTTTTGTTTCATCTAATCCCCATTCCAATTTAACAGAGTCAATGTGAATTTTTGGAGTAGAGTGTTACCCTATCTTTTTTCTTGTTTGGGAGGGGGAAGAGTTAGTATTCATGGAAATACCGCCTTTTCTGTTCCAGGGAATGAGATGGTATCATCTAGAGGTAAAGGAAAAGAGAAAAAGAAAAAGGGAAGCATTCTTCTCAGTCTGATGCGATCTCACTTCCGGGTGTATTCTCTGCTGAACTCAAACTCATATAAAAATTCTCTACTAAATAAATAAATAAATAAATAAATAAATAAATAAAAGGTAAAAGGAAAGGAGAAAAGACATTCTTTTTTAAAAAAAGAAAGAAGGGGAAATGACAACTTTTAAGCAGCGAAGTTGGAGCTCATTCAGAACCTTTCTTTCTTGAACACTTGCTTTCAGAATGCTCGGGCTTCCGACCGATCACATTAGACATGGGAACAGCTCTTACACAAGAGGAATCCAAAAAGAGACACTTCCATTGTACCTTAAACCCTACACCTAGTTCACATTTTGAAAGTTAAGGCAGTTATTTAGAGAAACAGTATCTTTCAAAGCTAACCCTTCCTGAAATACTGGCTGAGTGACTTGTACAATGTCATGATCCTCACAGGTACATTTTGTGCATAGGAGAGTGGGGGTGGGGAATAGCATCGACCACCAGATTTTTTAATCAAATAACTAAAAATACTAAATAGGAGGCACAGGCAGGCAGATCTTAGATGGTGGAGAGAGTTCAGAGCTAGGGTTCCTCCCCAACCACAGACAGTCTCACTGTCAACTGAGCTTTTGGCCTCAATTTAGGACACCTGCAAGTGACTTACAGAGGCACCTTCACCTGTGCATAATCAGCATGGCATTAACCCATCACCTCACCCTAGGGACATGTTGACCTTAGATGATAAGGAGGCAAAGAGAGGGAATCAGAGAATGCCGAGCCTTCCATAAAGAACCCTAGAGATGATGTAGCATTCCTGATGAGAGGCCCTGAAAAAAGTCACTGCCTGTTGTCACAGGAATGTAGAAGGAAATATAGTTGATTACTCCTACACCAGTGAAATACAAATTTCCAGCAAGGGAAAAATTATACTTAAAAATTGAGATAAGTAGTGTTGAAAAAAAGCACTGCTTAGGCATATCATAGCCTTCTGGCAATTTTGTGAGTTAGTTCTATAATTATTTACTGAACCTTCCATGTGTTTCAGATTGCCAGAGAACTGAATGATAGCTAACCTTTGGGAAAACAACTTATGGTTAAGTTTTGACAATCTGCCCTGGGTGACCAGTTTATTCCAAGAGAGGCAGAGGAGTAAGGGCAAATCATTTTACCGATGTGAATATTAAACATACAATTCCTTATTCAGATTCGACAGAAGAAATGTAAGCAGAGATTCACATTAAAGAGCTAATAAGTGAAATAGAATAAATTGCATAAAATATATATACTAGAACCTAATTTAAGTTAAAAACCTTCAAAACTACTAGTACATATTCATTCATATACACACATACCATTGCATATGAAAATGCACACACAAAAAAAGATATACCATAAAGTTAACAGTGATTATTCTCAAATAGAAGAATACATTGTACAAAGTAGTGTGTGTGTTGGGGGGAGGGCTTTAATTTTTTATGTTCTATACCTCTGTATATAATCCAATTCTATTTTCCATAAGCACAAATTCATTCATTACTTACTTTTTAAAAGCTGAAGCAGTCATTTAAAATTTTTACATATATATCTTTAGAAGATATTTCATATAGGAAGGCACAGTGTTTCTATAAGATGAGAACTTGATATCTTCAGCAATGTTTTTTGAAAGGAAGCTAGAACAGATCACAAAGTTTCTGGAACTACAATATGCAGTTCTTTCTTTTATAATGCCTGATGAAGATTTCTTTTATAATGCCTGATGAAGATTTATTTATTTATTTAAAAGTAAACTTGTCACTTTAGATAAATCCACCTTGCTCCCCTAAATATGTCCTTTATTATCCACCAATGCAGTGAAATAGTTCTGAAGAAAATCCACGAATGGTTCATATTTAACTTTAGATGGACAGCTTTATACTCATAAAAGTCAAACATATAAATCCAAGTTGTACCACTTCCTTCTCATCCCCACCCCCATCCCCTTTTCCTCCTCCTTCAATCCCAGCAGGATATCAAGCTTGTTGCTAAACCACATTTTCTCAGGTGGTAAAAATATTACATGGAAAAATATGCTCATTGTAGAAACATTAGACTATGCAGGTGAACAAAAAGAAGAAAATAAAAGTAATCTGTAATAGTATGGTTTGGAGTTTCATTTAACATGGTTTTTAAGTGTATTTAAATTTATTTTTAAAAATGTTCTATACACAGACTTTTCACTCAGAAATTGACCACAAACTTCTTTATAGGGCAAACATATACCTGTCACTCCAGTATTAATAATTTATTTAAAACCTTACTAAAACACCCATGTTCCTCAACTTACTATGGGGTAACATCCCAATAAACCCATCATGAGTTGAAAATATCGAAAAATCAAAAATGCATTTAATACACCTAACATACTGAATACCACACAGCTTAAGTTAGCCTACCTTAAACATGCTCAGAACACTTACATTACCCTACAGTTGGGAAAAAAACACTTCGCTGCTGCTGCCCAGCATCATGAGAAAGTTATAATGCGTATCACTAGCCTGGGAAGATATCAAAATTAAAAATCTGAAGTAGGGTTTCTACTGAATGTGTATCACCACGTGAACCACAGTTAAAGTAAAAAAAAATTGTAAGTCAAAACACTGTAAATTGGGGACCATTTGTACTTAGGTTGTTTCCCAATATTAACATTTGAACAATGCTACAACCTTTGTACACACTTCTTTGAGTAGATCCTTAATCCACTTTCTTAAAATAGATTCCTAGCTTTCAATTCCTAGAAGTAGGACAGCTGGGTGAAAGGATTCGCCCATTTCCATTTTGTTATACATCACCAGGTTGCCTGGGAAAGGCCGTACCAGTTTTATGACTCTTCTCTGGGGCAGTGAATGGAGTTGTCTAAACCAGGCAACATCATTTTGTTTTCACTTTTTGCCACATTAAGAGATTAAAAAGCTAATCTTGAGTATTTCTTTAATTGGTAGTAAGATGAATAATTTTCCATCTGTCTGTTGGACATCTGAATTTCTTCTTTTGTAAACTGTCTGTCTGCCAGACAGGCCAAATGAAGTGACACTAATATGGCCTCTGATGACCAAATGTTCTCATTTCTGAGGGGACTTGACTGAGCTATTAATGCGGATGAGACTTTAACCCTGAGAGGCGAGGACTGACTGCAAGATTCCCCTTTACGTGAAGGGAGTCCTAAAATCTTTAGGCAGCACTAAAATCTGATGTACAATTTCACCCCACTTGGATTCATGGAGAACCTAGCTGGATTTAGCAAGGTAAGTGTAGACCATTTCAGACCCTATACCCAGCTGACAGTGAATGCCACACAATGATGTTTATTTGGCACAGCTAGATATGTAGAGATGTTTGGAATAGTCCACTGACTTTAGTTTAATGTCAGTGATCAGATCAAATAAAATTCACCTCTTTAGGTCTCTTTCCGGGCTTTGGAGTATATAAATTCAAGATTTAGCTGCTTCAGCTGTTAAGAATTGAATCCTCTTTGGTTGTCTTATGACAGAAAGAGGTATGGATTTGAGTGGGCCCTACAACCAACCACAGGATTTCTATATACCTGTAGGAAGCAGCACAAATCCTGTCAGTAATGGAGTGGGAAGGATAGAGCCTTTTGGGAGGTGGGTGCATATCAGCTTCTAGGAGAGCTTGTATAGTTTGAGTAATTGAGAATCACTACTCTGGGGTCTCAAGTTTAGTCAAAAAATTTTCTGAATTGTTTATTTAGGATAACTAAAGACACACAAGAATGGATTTTTTAAATCGATGCAAACAACAGAAAGAGGTTTCTTCATGTGGTTTACCCATCTCTCTTCCCCTCTTCTCACTTTCCTTAATATGTCTATCCTGAATTTTCATGGCTTCTAACTCCAAAGTTAAATACCACTGCATCTCTAGAGTTCACTTCAGTTCACTACAAAAATTAGCTATGCTTCATTTTTTTCTGTTCAAAGAGAAATTAATTGGTCCCACTCCCAAAATGACTTCCACACACCTGAACATCATTCTATTTATACAGAAGTTTTTGACCAAAGTGAGATTCCAAGGATGCCTGTGTGAGCATAAACGGATCGAGGCCACAACCATTAAGGCCAGCAAATCACCATGGCTTGTCCACTTATTTCTTTCACATAGGAGAGAGCTAGAAATTTAGTTCTTTGCTTTATTTGATGCAGATGCATCTAGGAAACTTAAATCTCTGAATTTTCCCAGAGACTAGTTACCTCTTTGATCCTCTTAGGATCATAAAAATTAACAAACAAACAAACAAACAGAAAGCTCTTAAATGTGATATTTGTAACAAAAAGAATGGAAAAAAACGTAATGCCTTAGGAGGATCTTGAAGAAAGAAATGGCTTTATAACAATATAACTAAATCCATCAACACATTTTTCTTAAGCACTATTTACATACAAGGTGAACTTTATGCTATAAAAATGAAAAAAAACCTCTGCCTTCTATCAGAAAGCTTTGAGATCACACAATAACTTGTCTCTTTTTGCTAATTTTTTGTTAGTCTATTTCACTTACTCTTCTCTTACCCTAGGCAATTGAACAGAATGCTCCACATATATTCTTAGATTTTTTAAAAGAATTTAAAGAATTTTAAATGCCTCAGTTTCCTAATCTGTAATATAAAGTTATTCAATGATCTAAAAATCTCTTCTGAGTGAAAAAATTCTATGATTTATTCATTCATTTACTCAACACATATTTATGTTAACCATTTAAAATCTGCCAGGAACTCTTTTAGGCATTGGGGACATACCCGGGAACAAAACTGACAAAGTCCCTGCCCTCATGGTCCTTTCATTTTAGTGGAGAGAGTTGGACTAAACAAATAAATAAATATATAAAACAGAATGTCAAAAGTAACCGGATCTGTGCATAAAGCAGGACGAGAGCAACAGGCAGCACTGGGGCCTTGAGCTGTGTCAGGCAGAGCAAAGAAGGCCTCACTGATTTGGAGGAACTTGAGCACAGCCTTGGAAGATGAGAGAGAGATATGTGTGGTCTGGAGGAGGGATAAGATCATGTGAAAAGGCCCTGAGGTGGGTCTGAGGAAGGTATGGAGGTCAGAACAGAATGAGTGAGTGCAGAAAAGGGAAGCAACAGAGTAGGCCACTTGAGGGATTGTGACTAAAGACATACAGCAGAGTACCCTCCTAGCTTTATACTTGTAGATTTCCAAAACTGGAATGTGTTAATGTTGTATAAGAAATTAACTCATAATATGAACATTGCACTTAAAAAGTGTCTACTTCCTTAAATCTAACTTCTGTTTCCCTGAACTTCATTATTAAGTAACACTGGAAATTTCCAGGATGTACCATAAAAATGACCATGACTCACTCAGCAAATGTGCATAGCCACTTCCAAAGGCAAGGGTCAGCATTTGGGGGACCAGGGCCATAGCCACTGAACTGTATTATTGAGCTGCCCCTGCTCTTTAATTTCTGGCAAGAAAGTAAAACCCCAGACTCTTTAAGGCTCCCCAGTTCTAGGCTCAATATCATATGTAATTCTTAAAAGGTGAAAGGCTTACCCAACACATCCGTCAGCGATCCCCAACCTATTTTGGCACCTATGAGAATCTAATGTCTGATGACCTGAGGTGAGCTGAGGCGGTGATGCTAGTGCTGGGGAGTGCCTACAAATAGAGAAGCTTTGCTTGCTGGCCTACCTCTCACCCCCTGCTGTGAGGCCCCGTTCCTAACAGGGGACCTCTGCTTTAAGCTCTCATTTTATAGTAATTGCTTAAGCAAAACTCAAAACAACAGAAAAAATCATTTTTATTTTTTGGTATCACTGTGGGCTAATATACCCAGAATTTCATAAAAGTCGTGGTGAACGTGAGAATTTATAATTGCAGAGATGCACTGAGGAAAGAAAGTCATCAGGGGGTCATGAAACATTGGGCCAGGAAGTGAAGGAAAAAGCAGGCAGGGTTGCTCAGAACCAGGCGTCCTGACCCAGCCCGAGCTCTGTTCCTGACCTCCTCCTTTCTTCACTGAGGTCAGTCCTCAGCCCCTTCTTAGAACGTGGTTCTCCTACCCGGCAGCAACCCCTGTCACCAGTGAGTTTTCAAAAATGACACCTGCAGAGATCCTCACCAAGTCCTACTGCATCTAAGTCTTGAGAGCAGGAGTAGAGGCAGAGAAGGCAGCTGAAGTCTGTTAGAGCATTACTGGGTGGGCCTAACTGATACCCATTCTTTAAGAAAGCTGCATGATTTCTTCAACCTCCTGAACTCATTTTGTAGATTCTTGGTCATGAACTTTTCTAACTCAAATTTTAGGAAGTAGAAAGTAAGTCACAACAAAAGGTTGGGTGTCAGGCTGCCAGGGTCTCACAGGGCAGCTTTTATCTCTACGAATTCATCAAGTTTCTGAGGTTATCTACCCCACCCATGTTAGCACTGCTGGGACTGAAGAATGATGCCTCGATAGTAAAGTTCCCAGAAGTTTGAGGCATAAAACCATATATTTACTGATTTTCCAGAAAAGGAACTGCCAGGAGGACCCGATGCCCATTTTTCTGACCAGTACACTCTTCCCCCATAGCAGTATACCTGTGTGGTTAGGAGCTGGAAATCTGAAACTGGACTGCAGGTGTGATGACAGGAAGAACTGGAACTCAAACTCACGTCCACCAGACTCTAAAGTCCAGCTCTCATGCAACTCTGCTCTAGTCCGATCTCAGTGGCCCACACACCGGCATGACATCTATACATGACGGCCATTTCACTGGGTCAAAGATGTGACGAGTAACAAAGCAACATCAGACCATGAAGCTTCTGGTAACCTGGTCCCTCTAGATTATCTAAGAGAAGTGACTGATGTTGATTCACATATACCTTTGACATTTGTGTACTACTGGAATAAAGGAATAAAAGTTCCCTTACTCTTCAGTCACACACAGACTGGCCAGGGGGTAATGACAATGTCATGCAGTCCATGCTACAGAAGCCTCTAGAGAGAGAGAGCCCCTAATCTGGTGTGTGAGGGGGGTCAGGAAGGCTTCTAGGTATAGGCAACACCAGCAAGAGCCTTCCAGAATGACACAGAAGGAAGGAGTCAGGGAAAGAACATTCTGTACAGAAAAACTTCACATGCAAAGGCATGGAAGGGTGCCCCTGTGGGAGTCATAAAGCACTTCCATGTGTACGAAAAACAGGGTGCATGGCCAGGGATAAGAGGAGGGGGAAAGGGAAGGGCAGGGTCCAGATCATGAGAAACTTTACAGAAAGTTTCAAATTTATCCTAAAGACAAGGAAGCACCATTAAAGAATTCTAAGCTGGAATCTTCAAGACCTGATTTGATTTTCAGGAATCACTCTGGTAGTGGTGGGAGGTGACTCGGGGAAACACTGGTGTCAGGGAGGCAGGTAAAGTGCTATCACAGCCAAGTCAAAAAAAGAAGACAGAGGCAATTAATCCCAGGGAGAGTTTAAAAGAGCAGAATGGAGCAAAAGTGAATATGGAAGAGTGGATATGTATAGCTCCTACATTTCTGGCAGAACCAATGACTGAGATGGGAACCAGGATGTTGGTTTTAGAAATGGTGAATCTGGGATGACGATGTTCAGCTGGCAGCTGCATACATGGGCCTGGAGCTCAGGAGGTCTGGGCCAGGACAGAAACTTGGAAGAATAGCAGCAATATCAGGTATTATGCCATGGGTGCTATATCATTCTGTAAGCACAGCAGCCCAGTAACATGTGCTGAGTGCTTGTGGAGTGCTAGTTACCTTCTGCACATTGTGTAAGTCCCTCAGCAACTCTATGAAAAAAGGAATTACCACCCCATTTTACAAGTGGGAAGACTGAGGATCAGGGACATTAAGTAACTTGTCAAAATCTCATGGCTGTTACATAACCAAGCTGGGAGTCACACCTGGGCCTCCTGATGCCAAGGCTGACTCTCTTGCACCATTCTACCTCCCAACAGGCAGCATAAATGATAGCATTTTACAGTCATTTTTTTACAAAAGCCCAAATTAACCAAATGGATTTTTAAAAATTAAATCTCACTTTAAAACAATCTTCGCACACTAAGGTACACAAGTGAGGATTAGCTAGTCAACCTCTATTTCTTCTATTTTCTTGATTTTGGCAAAAGTTCTATGATAACTTTTAAAGGATGGGTTGATGTCAATATTATAGACACCACCAGTGCTAAAAAATGCAACTGATTCTTTATCTGAGCAAATAAGTGTTTTATGAAACATACCATCCTTGAAACCAATCCTAAGTCTGGTCTTGATCCCACCACTATTACAGAATTGTACTTTGGTATGTCTGCCCTAGCATAGCTCTTGCATATAACAGACTGTCAGCAATGATTGATTCACCTCTTCTCTTCACAAAAATTCAAACCTGGAGATCACGTAAGACACTTTCTTAGACTGACATACTGTCTTCATGAACTATGCCATAACATGTACTATGCTTTGTAATTTTACAATAATGGCCATAAAAGGATGATGAGGATAAGGAATAATTAAGTTCTCCATCAATGTCTGAGCAACAGCTCAGGGAAGCATGCCCATAGTTCTCCCTAGGTCAGGAAAAGAGACTGAGAACCACACTAGCACTCATGCACAGCAGCCTTGCTAATTCATTAGAAGATGGATTAACTTTTACAACAAAGACTAAAGCAGAACGTGAGGAATCTTGGAAACGATCGTTTCAGAGAATGTGATGTCACTTTAGTAGTTCTATGGCATTAAGGTATATATACATACCTCAAGAACCTGGTCTGTCTCCCATAAGCATATAATGCTTAGAAAGATAGTTTCTTGTCTTTGTATGTTCATAACATCTAATTGAAAAGTCCTTTGGTTTCTAATCTACACTTAAAATTAGACTCTGTCATCTTCTGCTGTAGACAGGATTCACTTTATCTCCCTAAACCTCATTTTGGTGCTTTGCAGATTTAAGGTTCTTTGCCCTGCTCACAATGGCTGCTGTGATAACTAAACAAGGACAAAGATGAAAGCACAGTTGCACACTGGGAACTCTAGACCTGGTACCTAGACCATTACTCATGAGATTGATATCAACTTACTTCGTGGGGCACTTGGGTCCTGAATGGAGCCTATTTCTTTTACTGAAGATTTAAATCTACATTTAAAAATACAATGGATATTCTAAAATATAGCCAGAGTCACACTACTGGGGGAAAAGTATTCTAAAATCAGAGAAGATCTAACGGCTCCAAATATATAGTTGAAAAAAATGGCCATAAAGAAAAATATTTTCCTCAAAAAAAAGTTGCATTTTTAGATTGGCTCAAATTGAAGAGTCTTTTCATCACAATTCTTTAAAATCTTAAAATCCTCTCAGGTGAGAGAAAATATTCCTGGTCACCACAAAAGGCATATCTGTAACTTTTTCTTTTAATGGATGCATTTCTTTTATAATAAAAGTTTTCCTCCAATGAGCTTAATTTAAATTAATTTAGTATCTATTTTTCGAGTATCCCCTTTGTATTAAGCATTGTTAAATAATATGAGATAAGGAAAACACTCCTTTGTATTATACAGAGTACAATTTAACCAGGAGACTAAGATGAGCATGCAAATCATTCACTACAGCATGATAACAATCATATAGGTCACAGGAAAAAGAAAGCTGTAGCCAGGAGAATTGAGATAGGTTTTACTGAGGAGAAGTGGGAGAAAGAGAGAGGGAATACCAACTTATTAGACAGGGAGACAAGCAAGTGCAGCAGCGGAGAAATAAGATCACACAGCAAATGTTTGAAGTCCACTGGTGGTTCAAGTGGGCTGGCATGTGGGCAGAAGATTTTAAAGATTGTGCTACAGCAGTCAGTAACATGCCTGTTACTAAAAAGACAGGACAAGGGATCATTTTGTTGTTGTTGTTGTTGTTAATTTATATAGTTGAAAGTGAAGATGCCAACCACTGGCAGAGGGAAAAAGAAGTGTTTGAGGAAAGGTATAGATGAAACAAGACCAGCTAAATGTTAGTGTTCCTAGCTGTCGAAGCTGAGGGTTTCTACTCTCCATTTCTTCGTATGTCTAAAATTTTCCATTTAAAATAGCTAAAAAAGAAATTAGGGCCAGGTGATCTAGGGAGATGATCAGCTGATGGCTTCTCAGGTGATGGTGCTAATCTTATAAAGAACTTTCTAAGCAGGGAGAAGGTGGGCTGAGGTTGGAGCCTGCTCTGCAAGAAAGTGGACAGACACAAACAGAACACACACGCCCCCCCCCTTACTTTTGCCTGCACTTGCGCATCTGCTTCCCAGTGGGAGAGAGGGCGTAGCAGGGGTCTGCTGCTTGGCAAGCGAGCACAAAGTCTAAGAAAAATGAATGTGACTGTGTTGTTCTCAATGCACGACGTGGACAAGTAACTGTAGAGGGTATTTTGGGTCAGATCAAGTTTAATACTTGTTTAATACTTGCTAGAAAATACTGATAAGCAAAATGAAGAAAATGTAAAAACCAAGTGTACTCCACCACAGAGAGAAAAGGACTCAGCATCTGGCAGACCCTTTGCTTCTCTCCATGCATGGGCACGCCCATACATACATGCACATGCCTTCTCTCTCATAAAAAAAGGATCGCAGGGAAAGAGTCTTGGTAATATGTTTTTAAACTTAAAACCTGTACTTCAGAAGAGCTTGTGAAACCGCATTTTACAACAGCAGTTTAAGGGATGCATGATAGTTTATTAAAGACCCCTATGATCTGGTGCTTCTAAGCCTGGATGGGGCTTAAGTCAAACAGTAGTTTAACGAGATGTTTTGACCTGAGGGCTCTCTCTATACATATTATTTAGTGCTTATATACACTAGTATCATATACACTTGTTCAGAACAGTGATGTGAAAATTAAGGTAATTTGTTTTATTGGGCAGAGGGGAGGTGGTAGTAACATTCTTACTAGAGAAATACCTATATACAGTGTATAATATATATACACATAAGGATTTTCCTTACTTTTCTAATATTTTATTTGTCCCTGCCCCTGGAATCAGAATAGATATTAGAGACACGACTGATTTTTGCATAAGAACATCCAAAATTCACACACTGGGTTAGACTGCAGGTCCCTCCATCCCAGCATGTCTGAGATGGCTCTAGAGAAGCAGTTGAGAATAAAGTGATCCTCCCTCTCCCCCACACACACTTGTGTCCTCCAAACTTGAACACACCTGGCCTTCCTTTAGAGAACCTACTATGGATTGATTCCAAATCCTTTGCAGTTGCCACTCCAGTTGTATCTGTCTTAGAGTATCAAGATTCATGCATAAAGTCCTGAAAAATTTCAATTTCATTTTCCATGAAACTACCTCCTTGAATCATGGTTCGTGTTCTGACATTCTAGGACAGGGGTTTGCACACTGTGGCCTAGCACCTGTTTATGTAAATATAGTTTTACTGGAATCCAGCTGTGCCCATTCATTACATTATTGCCAGGGCTGCTTTGACACTACAAGAGCAGAGCTGGGGAGTTGCAACAGAGACTGTACAGCCTCAAAGTCTAAGATTATCTGCCCCAATACACAAAAGTTTGCTGACCTGTGCTCTAGAATACAGTGAAAACAGGTTGCTTTTTCCCTATCAAAAGTTTTGGAGAACTTGATTTGCATACCCCACATCCAGTGTTTTTGTCCTGGCTGAAGAGTTTCTTTTCTATTAAAATACAGAGAAAAATCACCCTGGCTCTGACAATAGCAATGGTGTGCCAGTAAACCTTTTAACAACTTGCTTGGGAGGTGGGGGTAGGGCTGCTTTATGGAATTTGCAGATTTCAGTGGTGTAAATATACCCTCATAATAGCTTCTTTCAAGCTAAAAAATGTGATGCTACTGAACATGGAACTGGGAAGAAATGCATACAGATGCTAGTGCAAATCAGCTCCAACAAACCACTGGTTCCTTGGGACATCTGTAATGTCCCACACTGGGACATCAATGGCACAAACCCTCATTTCAAAGATGAAGAGACTGAGGCCCAGAGAGAGAAAGTGCCTTGCCCAAGACTGGACTTGTGGCATGACTGGAACCAGGCTGGAGCTCATTTACCTGTACAGAATCTGGCTGTCTCAAGGGAATGTGACCTCCTCCATAAAAGAAAGGAGTAAGGAAGGTAAGGAAAGTTCATTGCCAGGCACATGGTAATAAATATTGGTTTTATTACTATCTTCATAGTTTGGGACTCTGGCTTCCTCAGCACTTGCTCATGCCCTATGCATACATCTGGAAGGGATACTGATCTCCACATAGGACCATGTTTCATGTGAACACTGACAGTGCATAATCTCAATCAACAGCAGTTACCTAAGCGCCAGACTGTAAGCTCCAGAAAGACAGGGTCCACATCTGTCTGTGCTTGCTACTTTCCTCAGTGTCCAGTGCAGAACTGGGCACTTGGCAAATTGGTGGTAAATAAATATATTTATACAAAGAACAGAGCAGATGCCCAGAGGTTAGATCCCACTGCCTTCTCCCATCTGTGCACATTGTAACAAGAGATGCAACATGCCCATGGGCTTGCAAAATTTAAAAGTATGAGCTGCTTCATCAGCGTACCAGAGGCTCTGTGGATGGAGGAGTAAAAGGGAAGACAGAATTAGAGAATTATTTTCCTTTGCTGTAAACATGTATATAATTTCTATTGGGAACTTGTGCTGAGAGAACATGAAGTAAAGGAAATAATCTGGTGAGGGATCCTATATACCACATACCAGGATGCAGGACACTGCTTTCCAAAAAGGGCTTAGGAAGGGCCACTCCCAGTGACATATCTCTGAAAGTGGAAAACACAAGAACACCAAGACTGGGGAATCAGATTCCAACAAATTCAAAAGTACACAAGTACAAACAAAAATAAACATGGAAGAAAAGAAGGGAAAAGCATGTGTCCCTGTTCTTTTTGAAGTAACTTCTTGACCACTTGGTAACTCTCATATAAACCCCTGTACACTTGGCACAGGCTCCCTGCCGGCTCCTCGCTGAACCCCTAGGTCCTGTCTGCCATATACTACTACAATCTGAATGCATGGGCTGACTAGTCAGCTCCACAGGCACTGCAACAACCAAGCCACCTGTGAGCCTTACCAAGTTTTCAGGAGGCCAGCAAGGCTCATGTGGGGACAATCACTTATGTGGGGATCTAGTACTGAGTTTCCAAAGTGAAGTCAAGGTTGGTGCCAAATAGAAGAGGTCAACACTGTTCATGCATGACATGGGATGGCGTGTGTTTCCATTCAGAGGAAAGATTACAACCAAGAAACAGAATGATTTAAGCCTCAGAAGCATTTCCTACACCACTGGTTCTCAAAGTGTGGTGCCCTGTAGGGGACTCTAGGGACCTTCAAGGTCAAAAGTACTCTCATAATACCACCAAGATGTTCTTTGCCTTTTTCACTCTTAAATTTTTGGGAATATACAGTGGGGTTTTCCCAGGCTAAATGACATGTGATATTGCAACAGACTGAATGCAGAAGCAGAAGAATCCAACTGCCTACTATGAAACCTGATATCAAAGAGCTTTGAAAAATATGAAACAATGCCACTCTTCTCAGTAACATTTGTTTGAAAATATGGTTTCTCCTAAAATATATTAACATTTAATAGGTCCACTATTATTTTTAAATGAATTATTAAATATAGTAAAACTTTCTCAGTTATATATCGTAAATATCGAAAGATATAACCCACGTAAAGCTCCGTAGCATACGAATTTTTCAGAGTGTAAAGGGGTTTTTGAGCCCTCCTGCCAAAAGGTTGGGAACTGCTGTCCTAGAGGCTGTGCTCCCAGCCCTCCTACCCCCAGGAGGGTTCTGTGTGTGGCAGGAAGGAAAATGTGCCATTCTGATGTGTTGGCTGGATTAGCAAAGGCAGTCCGTGCTTCTTCCTAGGTTTCCTGAATTTACTGGGATGGGCTCTGTGCCCGACCCTTCCACCTTCCACCGAGGTGTCTTTTCCCCCTCGCCCTACTTTCCCCTTACCACTTGGTGTGGGTCCCCCATGTGCCGGCACCTCGGTGAGGATTTCCCTATCCCGCCAGCGCGGGCTCGGCAAGGCCTACCCGCTGAGGCCCGCACACCCTTCCCGGAGTCGGGACTCCGCAGCTCGGCCGGCCTGCCTGGCCTCGGCGAGGGCTGTCCAGTAAGGCCCGCGCAACACCCGCGAGGCGTCTGCGCGCAGCAGGCACGGCCACGCCAAGGAGGGACGAGGGGAGTCACGTCCAGTCCTCGGCCCCTGCTCGCTCCCCGCACGGCTCGGGCTGGGCACGAGGCGGAGAGTCCGGTCCCTAGAAGCTAGTCCCCGGTTATCCCCGCGGGCCTCCCCGGGGCCGCCCCCCGCCCCGGGCCGCTCTGCCCGCCTCCGTCCCGCCAGGCGAGCGCGCCCCGGGCGCGGCGGAGGGGACGCGCGGCCGGCCTGGAGGGTACTCACCGCGGGCTGCGCGGCGGCGCCGGGAGAGCGGGCGGACGCCGAGCGGCGGGGCGCGCTCCAGTGCCGGACGCGGGGCCAACCGCCGCCTCCTCCTCCGCGCCCCACGCGCTCCGCCCCGCGGCCACCCGCCGGTGGGCGGAGCGGGGGCCCAGATCCGCCCGGACGGTGACCCGGGGGGCGGGGCGGCGCCTGCCCCGCTCCCCGGGCCGCACCCCGGCGGCGGGACTTCGCCCTCTGTGGGAGGCAGGGGCAGCGTCGGCCCCGGGTCCACTCCTGCGTGTCCACGAGGGGGACCTTCGCTCACTTTGGCACACGGAATGTGACTGAGCAGCTCGCCCTGGGAAGTGAGCCGAAGGGGGAGGGGACAAACGCAGCTTCCAGCAACGATTGGGCCGTAACGCGGCCGCGAGGCTTCATCACTCCGCCGCTCGCGGTCGCCTCGCTCCTCCCCGCCGCCTGGCCCTCTCGCCACGCACCCCGCCCCGCCTTCATTCCCCGCGCGGCGTGCCAAGTGGGCATGGGGGTCACGCTGACAGGAGAGGACTCCAACGGTAGCTTTTAAAAACACTGTAATGCCGGCTGTTGGCCAGTCGGAAGTCAGAGAAATGGGTGAGAGTTAACGATGAATGGGCCTTTTTCAGGGGACCTGCTTTTTGGTGTGTTGCTTGCAGTTGCGTCCTCTCGGGCAAATGGGAGTCCAAAGAAGTGATTAAATCTTTCTAGATGAAAAGTAGTGAGGGTTTTGTGCTCAAATTATATGAAAAGTTGCTGTAATTTTTTTTTCTTGAGTACCTGAATAAACAGTTGTTAAGATAACTACTAGCTAATACTGATACCTACTGCTACCAGTGAGCACGCTCCTACTCTGTCAAGGGCCCCATGATTGGATGTCTACGTACGTTATTTAATTCAACGCTTCCAAGTGCCCTGTGAAGTAAGGAATTTTGCAAATAGGAAATGTCTCATAGCTGGAATTCAGACCTCAGGCCTGTCATAACACTTTTTTTTTTTTTTATTATGCTACACTGTAGAGCACAGCTACCTCCTAGTTATACTTAATTTTTAAATATAAAGAGTTCTATTTAATTTTGAATGAGAGGATATTTACTGTATTTTCAACATGGGAGAACACCTCCCTCCCCATTCTCTAAATTCCTTCCATTCACATTCATTGAACAAACTTTTCTGGAGTGTCCACCATATGACAGAGGGCCACGACAAATCCTGAAAAATAATACTAGTATCCCTTTGGAAGTTAGGGAGAGTATGGGGACAGCAGGAGTGGGTGGAAGGCTGGGAGGAATCTAGCTAAATTTTGATTCTTACTGAGGCAGCAAAATTTCTTAATGTTCAGTGATAATAGACTTATAATATGATATAACTGATAATCCTTGACAGAAAATAGTTAAATAATAACTACAAAGGGAACTGAGATTTATTAGTAAACACTTGGGCCAAATACATGAAGGAAGTAGTTCCCATGTCACTCTGCTCCATTGCTCTTGGGAATATCACCAGTGACATGTGGATCCTAAATCTAGTAGCTTCTCTTCTGTGCTTGTCCTCCCTGACTGCTCTGTGGTATTTCATACTAGTCTTTGAAATTTTAACCTCCTTTTGACTTTAGAATCCTCTGCTCTCATGACTCACCTCTTCTCTCCCTTAGGCTAGGTTCTCTCACTGCACTTTCTCCTTTCACTTTACATGTGACTTCATATATTGTTTTCTTAGTTTATTTTCTCTCTATGCAAACTTCCTGCCACCTCTAGCTCTGAAGCCTTTTACCTCTTTCCCATTGATCTTAACTCTCCTTAGATCTTTATGCTCTTTATTTTCAGCCATTGGTGGAACATCAATATCTGGATATCCTCAAGGTACTTGCCATTCTTAACATCTAAGATAGGAATTTAGTATCTTCTCTGACCATCTGTCTGTCTCCTCCTTCAAATTTGGTTTCTTCCTCATCCTGAATACCACATCTTAAATTGGGATCTCATGGTGTGTTGAGAAAGCTAAACACCGAAGGGGTTCAGAGTCATATTACTATTCTTATACAGAGTCTGCCTGGGGAGTGTATATTCTTTATGGATCTTCTGAGAGGAAGCCATCCAAGTGAGGTAACTGCACATGCCCCGCAGATCTGCCCCCAGTGGCAGAAGGGTCTTCCGTTGAGGTAACAGTACTGTTCCAGCAGCCTTACCATCAGAAGCTTCTGCTACTGTCAAAACCATGAGGATTTGGTCAGAGGCCTGTTAAGCTCTCAGGAATACCTCATTATACTCCAACCAATTTCAGTTACTCGTATAAACCAAACTTTCTCAGCTGATAGAAAAGTCCAAAAGACTAGACCCAACTAATTTTATATAATGCGTTTGTTCCTATACGTAGGCCCAGGGGAAAGCCCTGAGACTGAAAACCTACCTTTGTGAGCAGAGAGTGGGGAAAAACTGAAGAAAGAGGCTGGTCACTACGGTCTGGCAACTAACAGAGTTTATTAAGAGAAATTTACACAAGAGGTGCACCTTGAGTGGCTGCAAGACAAAGTGGATCTTCTCCATGCCACTTGACAGGCACCAGAGAATTACACAGGGTGAAAGAAGTAGCAGGGATAGTCATAGGTACCAGTATGTGAATGCTACCAGGTATGGGAAATTACTTTCCTTGCTTGACTAGGTCAAGATAACAGCCTGTTTTGTAACCAGCACATAATAGTAGACAGGGGAGGGTGCTGGTTTATGTCAGAATTAACATCATTTACAAACACACAGTCTCCAAGGGGGTTTTTGGTTGTCAAGCTCCATTCTGGCCCAGGTCCAGCATGAGGGTCTCAGTCCCAGTCACACCCTGGAACAGTTTCTCCTCTACAGCTTTGCAATACATAATATACTTTCATACATATTATTTAGAAGAAAGGAAGTGATATAAGAGAAAGGTGGCCTAGCATTAATGGTTCTCAAACTTCTTGGTGCATCAAAAACACACATTCCCATGCTGCATTCTTAAAGAGACCGAGTTTGAGGGTCTGACCACCCTTTCAGAAATTCCAGTGGTGGGTCCCAAACTGGGTGTTTCTTAGAATCACCAAAGAGCACTTATTAAAAATATAGCCTCCTGTGTCCCCTATCTCCCAGAATGGCTGTTTCATTAGGTCAGGGTGGGATTGTGCTTGGAGTCTGAGGAATCTAAATACTATAGGTAATTGTGCTTTAGCATGTCCACAGATCGGCACCAGGGAGCTTCTACCTGGAGAAATATGCTCCATGAGGGTGAGACCATGTCACTCCTAATGCAGAGAATGGCACATAGTAGGTGCTCAATACAAGTTTGTTGGCTCTGACTCACTGTCAGTTTCTTCCTGCCCCCTACTCTCTTGCTCTCTATTGACCTATGTGCTTTCAGTGTTCGCATAACACAGAAGGGAGATGTCTGTTTGGCGATGAATGAAGCATAAGGTAGTCCTTTCTGAAATTCTTGTTTGAAGGGACTCATCACTGAAGGTATGTCTTCTTTATACCAGAGGAAGTTTCAAATAAATGTTTTCTGTTCCTCTAAAAAAAGAAAAATGCTGTATTTCATAATAACCAAAGGCAGTTCTTAGCCTCATCTTGGTTCCCCACAAATATCAAACTGCCACTCCCTTCAATACCTGGCATATTTTGAACGTCTGTGCTTTTACTTCCTGCCAAAGTGCGGGAATCCTGAGGGAACCAGGATCCTTTGGCCACCTGCTTTCCCATTAAGCACCACTCTCCTTGACGTAGCTAATAATAAAAGTCAAATGTGTTAAGTGTCCCAGTGAATCTTCACAACAACCTCTTGAGGCTGGTGACATTGTTGCCATTTCTCAGATGAGGAAACTGAAATTCAGAGTGATTACCTAATTTGCTTCAGGTCACATAACTTGTAGGTGGCAATGCAGGGGTTTGGACAAAGGCTGCTCTAACTCCAGAATTTTATTTAAGTGAAATCATTGGATACCTTGAGGTTATATTTTATTTATTCTTTGCAGAAAAGAAGAGGACCTTAAATGTACCAGAAGGGAGCTTTGGTCTATCACCATATCATCTAGAATTCCCTATTTATTTTTTTATGGCTTCTTCTTCCTGATTCTGCTACAGAGGTACACACAGGTAAAGATGCTATTTATCTTGGAGGATAGCGGTGTTGGAAGTCAGAGGCAGTACCTTGTTCAGAGGCTGCCATTACTGACTTATTTAATAATTTATTTTCCAGGAAAAGATTTGGTAACATTGACAAGTGAGGGTTAAAAACAATCGCACACTTGTCTCTAATTGGACTCATTTCCATTTCCAGTTTATGAAGAGACTGCTTTCACATATTAGTTTACCTATTCTTTTAAAAGTCTTACTATAGTCTCTACATTTCTGATCGTCTGTTTATTCTTTTCCACTCTTTAGTTTCTTTGTCCTTCATTCTGGGACCTATCTTCCAGTTACTATAAAAGCAGTGGACTCCCCAAGCTCATTTTCCCGCAGCTACGAAGCAAACTCACTGTATGAATAACATCCGCCTAGGCCTCTACCTGTTGCCCCCATGGGGAACTGATGCAACATTATTTTCATGCTACTTGGCTGTGTATGAGTAACAAAGTACTTGATCTCTGAACAAAGAAGCTTCTGTCTTCTGTCAACACCTAGGAAACAACGACAGGCTAAATTATTAGCTTGTGTAGGGTAAAATCTCAAAACCTGAGAGTTTGGGTGCCAAGATGGGATGCTAGCAGAGACATCTCTTTTTGGAAGACTCCATGGGCTGTGTTAGTGAACATGCTGGGCAGTTTATTGACACTTTTCCTCACTAGTCAGGGAATGAAAAAATGGGGGTCGGGAAGAGGGAGAGGAAGAATGTGGGATAACTGTAGGATATTGTAGAGGTGAAAGTCAAAAGGCTCACCTTCAATGTAGCTATGATAGGTTGAAAAGCAGTTGGTCTGAGGGTGACAAGCCCCTTGTTTCAGAAGCTCAGAAAGTTGGACCCAAGAAACACGTACTCATTCAACCAAATCCCTTCCAACTGCCAAAGGAAAACCAGGGTTTGCTGTGGCCTGGGTCTTCCACTGGCTTTCACGCCAGGCACCTTTCAAACCTGGCTATTACACTTGTGGGACCACAACCATTGTAGTGGCTATATCATCTTGACCTAAACAAATAAGTGAGGCCTGACCCAGCTTGGCTTCATCTGCATAAGCAGAGACAAAGGTGACTAACTGATCAGCAGAAGATCAATGGTGCACAAATAATGGGAGAGGGCAGTGCTTGTCGGCATTCGATGACTAAAATGTAGTGTAAATCTGTAAGGTGGGTGATTTAAGGCTGGACTCTATGATTAAGTAAGAAAACATAACTGTGAGCTGACTCAGTTTCTGAACAGACTTCTAAGGCAGTCTGCTCATAGGATATTTCAGTCCTTTTGGCTCTTAACTATTACAGAAGCAGAAGTAGGAGGAAGTGGTGGTCTGCCCAGCTGGGATCTGGGATTGTCATGATCGTTCAGCTCTCTATGATGAGAGGGCATCCAAGCCACCTCAGAGACTGGGCCTGGGACAGAACGAGAGGACAGGACACTGAGTCCCAGGAGGGCTGCCCCTAAAGCCCTTGCCCCTTCTGCCTGGCTCCACAGGCCCTGTCTTCTACCACTCTTGGTCTCCTTCTTAGGCCTCTTTTTATGGAAGAAGCAGCAACCTTGCGCTTCCTCATTACTTCCCCACTTCTGGGCTCAAATGGCTCTGCCTCCACCTCGTGGAACTAGGAAACAGGTGCAACGATGGCTAGCACACAGATGATCTGGAAGATGGTCCCCAGGAAGAATCCATACCATAGCAGGTTCTCTAGGAAGGTGGGATCAAGCATCTTGAGAGGTGAGAAGTCGAGGTCAGAGGCCATGATCTCAGCTGCCTGCTGTCTGAGGCCTCCTCTGACTCACCACTCTTCAGCATCAACTTCTGCGCCACTGTGGGCCGCTCCCCCAGAAGTGCTTCAGAAACTCAAATATTTTAAGTGCTGTTATATACAAGTCCCCAGGTCACAATCCTATCCAGCTAGTTGGGGATGAGGGTCTGGATGCTGGGGGACAGAGAGCAAGGGTATCTAAAGGCAATAATGGGAGTAAGGAATTGGTGTTGAGCCTAGCTTGAAGAGACAAAGGATAAAGTCATCCGCCACAGCCTAGCTTCCTCTCCCTCCATCTGCATTCCTTCTACTTTCTGGACTTCCAGCAGCTATCGCCCTTGATGTTTCCACAGGGCAGTGGTTTTCAGCCGCGGCAATTTAGTTTCCCACCCACCCCAGGGACATTTGACAATGTCTAGAGACATCTTTGATTGTTACTACCAGAGGATGTATGTGTGTGTGTGTGTGTGTGTGTGTGTGCGTGTTCTACTGACATTTAGAAGGTAGAAGCAAGGATGGTGCTCAACATCCATCTTAAGATGCACATAATGCCTCTTTAGACAAATAGCTCAAAATGTCAATAATACCAGAGTTCAGAATGTATAATTGGTACTTATGTTGTACATACCAGTATTGTGAATGTTTATAAAGTCTAGAAGGTTTACATATATTAAGGAACTGTGGCATATAGAGAGGGACCCTCAATTTCTTCCCGGTGGTTTAGTAAAAAATATATATATATATATATATATATATATATATATATATATATATATATATACACACACATATAATCTGAGAAGAAATAGAAATCACTGCTTTAGTTAGACTTTAACGGTTGAAGCATGTGGAGCTAATTTTTTAGTACAATATCGCCACTTGCTGGAATCAGGCCCCAACTACACCTCTTTAAAAAACGCGTAGAGGTAGGGGTGGTGGTGGTGCGGAAGCAGTCGCAGCTATTGACCTGTAGTTGCTCCGACCCTGTTGAAGTGGAACACCTGACTCATAGAGGCCTGTGACTCTACTGCCTGATGTCCCCATTGTGGGGTGCGTCAATTCAGACTTGACAACTAATAAGGAAAAGGCCCAATATACCTCACTTGTCAAATGGAAATTGGATATTCAAGGACATGGTCCCTGTGGCATCTTGGTTTATATGAAAAAGTAGCAGCTATTGCTTTAGGGAAATTGTGTTTGTATCATGCTCCGTGAAGTAAAGCCACTGGCTCAATGAGGCTCTCGATTCACAGAAGTTTGCCCTAATGCCTGGGCCTGGTTCCCTGATGGTTTGGCTGAGTTGAAATCTATCAATGTCCACTGGGCTGCTGCAGCTGTTCAGCTGTTGCTCCATATATGTCAATTCTGATAATTGGTGTGGCTATGGGCAGAGCTGAAGACCATTCTTATAACTCTGGCTAATACTCCCTATGATGAAACTTGTGCTTTTTACTGACGCTTGAGATATTGCCAATGATTTAGCTGTCTTGTCTACTATCTGGTCTGACACTTGGAAGACCATAGGCTTGAGATATTAAACAACCCTGGCACCTGTGGTGGGAACACCTTAGACCCCAGATGTACAGGGGTGGAGTCAGTTAATCTCTTTGTTGCTTAGGTCCAACACTGCCACTTGAGTCGAATAGCAACTATAGCTGACAATCTGTGGACAGGGCTGATCCTGACTTATTCTGCTGTGTCTGATGCCATCAATAGCAGTTCTCAGCTTGCACCTCCTTTAAACAGGTACGGATACATGGATTGGCATGACTTTGTCTCATTTTGACTGTTACAGATTCTCATGCTTCTCTGATGGTTGAGAGGTCTTGGGTTATGCCATGCATGGAAAAGAAGACTACAACTACTTAGTGACACTGCCTGTGTGACTTAACCGAACCAATATAATGCTGATCCAAATAAAGTTTAATGACAAATTCTGATGGGAGTTATCTGTACCTATTTGAGTTATATTTTTGTATATGGCTGGAAATGGGACACAGAATGTATCTCCCCTGGGGATAGAAGTTGTTTTTGGTCCTACTGTAATTATCTATAATGAAACAGAAGATCAGCAGGTAGGTGTGAACTCCCTTGCAGGGTCATAATGGAAAATGTACTGGCCTTGGGCTAGACTACACTCTGAGTGGCTGAAGTAGTCTCGTGGTTTCCACTGGGACAATTGCGTGGGTCCAGGATCCTGGAAGGCATATTTGAGGTTAATACTGTGGGTTAACTTTATCTTGTTGTTTGAAGTCCCTCTGATGGTAGCCTTGATTAAAAGCTGTATGAGACAAATTGAACAGATTGGACAAATTAATCATAATGGCCAGTCGACTGACATACTTTTGTGAAAGTTTGCCAGAAGACCAGACATGTAGGAATAATGGTAGATTGATAGAGAAATTAATTCTCCATGGGCCCCGAGCATCCCTGCAAATTTGTGTAGGGTATGTCAATTAGGGAAGGTTCTGACTGCTCTCTGCCCATGCCATTTCTCAGTGTTGTATTTCTAGTGAGAAACTTTGAGGGTTGGAATTATATAATGTCAGGCATTTATTTCAACATTATTGGACAGGGGGAAGAATTGAATGAGGGTATAGTTGAAGCAATATTGTGTAAGAATTTCTATCGTTGAACCAAGGTCATGAGTATGTGTGGGTTCAAAGTGCAGGCTTTCTTTCTACTCACTATAAATGCAGTGAATTCCTAGACTTAGTGTTTCTCATCTGTAACACAAACTCATTGTAGTATTACATCCTCTGGACCCCTGCACATCACCCCCATGGGACCTGTGACAAGGAATTGATGCTCATGCTGCTTGCTGTGCCATGAGTAAAAAAGTTCTTTTCTATGACCCAAGAGTCTTGTGTCTTCTGCCAATATTCATAAAATAGTAACATTATTATTAGTTTATAAGTAGGGTAAAATCCCAAACTCTGACAGAGATCTGGTTGTTTTTTAGAGAGTGCCATTGGGGGATACTGTGAAATTATGCAAATAATTTTGAAACTCAGACAGAAAATTTCTGACAGATATATATGAAACCTATATTAGTTGTAGCTTCCACCCCTCAGAGATTTGATTTTTGTTCAAATGCCAAGTCTATTTGCTTGTGACAATCCAAAGAGCTACTCATGCTTTGAAATTTTGTGAATTCATAGTTTTCTAAGTATCTACACTCCTGCTGTCTTTATCTTCTCAGGCTCATCTAACATGGTTAACCACCTCTTTTTTATTTTCCACATGTAAACAATTCAGATCCCAGCAAGGCACTAAAGGATGGGTGGGTCTGCTTTTTCTGTAACCCACCAGAGAGCAAATATTTTAGTCTTTGTAGGCACATACATTACTCCTTCTCCTCATCTTTCTTCCTCTTCTTATTCTTACAGTCTTTAGAAATAAAAATAAAAATTTTTCTTAGTTTTCAAGAATAAAAGTGAGGCTGAGCTTATGGCTGCCCTGAGGGGCAAGATGCTCAGTGATTACACCACCGGCGGGGGGCCGGGTATTCCTACCTGTACCCCTACCTGCTGACCCTTCCACCGCCTAGGACAAGGGGACTGCAGGTGGCACGGGGGCGGGGCCTACCTTTCAGCTTCCTCCTCCTCTTTCTTCTCTTCAGGAAGGACGACTTCAACGTCCTTTTCCCCGGCGGGCATCTGAGGGCCACCGGCGATTTCGACAGCTAACAGTGGGAGTATCTCATGGCCTTCCTGTACAGGAAAGTACCGGCCTTGCCCCGCGGCCACGCGGGGCCAGAAAGTGAACTTGCGAGGCGACGTCTTGTGGAGTGCTTGCTGCTGAGTAGGCCCGGGACCCCTTTCTCCGCCGGCCGGCCCGCCAACTCAAGGCAGGGAACACTTCTGGAAAAAATGTACAAAAACAGCCTACTGGCTGTGTTTGGCTTGTGGGCAGTAGTTTTATGAACACTGTTTTACATTGTAATGGCTAAAAAGTGCAATCCTGGAGCCTTATTGCCTCTGATCCTGGGTTTTAGTTCTCACTCCACTTTTTACTACCGTAGTTGCATCACATGCGAAGAATATTTAACCTCCCTGTGCTTCAGTTTCTTCATTTTGAAAACAGCTGTAATAACAATTCTTATCTCATTGAGTTTTAATGAAGATTGAATGAGCCGATAATGTATACAGTGCTTAGAAAAGCTGACAGGCACATTGTAATTACTTTTTCGATGCGAGATGCTATTATTAAGTCTTTTATTTCATATAAACTTCCTGTTCATTTCAAGAGTAATGGGGAAGGATTTAATCAAACTGCATATTCAGTCGCCATCTTTCTCACCTCTATTCTCCTTCCTCTCATCTCATTTTCTTTCAGATGTAACCAAGAAATTTCTCAATTTTTTAACAAAATTAAGTATGATTTTTCTTCCTACAGTCAGATTTCCTTACAGTTTTAAATTCTATACAGAGCGGACTTATTTATTTTATTCTCTAAAAAAAAAATTAAAATGAATAATTTTTTCTTTACAGCATTACATATAAATTACCAAAACTTGACTCTAGAAGAAATGAAAAACTTGGCTAGTGTAATAATAATGCAAGTGATAGCAAAGTTATCAAAGAATTACATCCAAAAATATTAACTCATGATTTTGCCTTTTCGTAAAAAAGTAAAAAGAATTATATAATGAACCCCCATGTACTTATGACCCAGACTCTGCAATTATAGAGTCTTGGACAGTATTATTTCTTCTATGTCCTCACTCAATTCTTCCCCACACCTGACAAATTTGAAGAAAATACCTGACTTTATACGATTTCATGTATCAAATTTTGTAACCACAATATCATTATTACATTAACAAAGTTAAAAATAATTTCAGTGTTAAAACCATCCTATCTGTGTTCAAAGTTCCCTAGTTGTCTTACAATTTGTTTGTTTAAATTAGGCCTATAACATTTTCTGTTAATTTTCAGATTTACACACTTTTTTTCTTGCAGTTTATTTGCTGAAGAAATAATCATTTGTTCTAAAATGTTTTAATACCCGTATTTAGCTAATTGCATTTCCATGATGTCCTTAATATGTCCTTCTGTCCCCTGAAAATAGGTACAGAACGTGTATCTTGAAGCTTGATTATGGTTCCGTGATTTGCACAAGGTTACTACTTTACAGATGATGTTATGTACTTTTTTCAGGAGGTACTTTTTTGTTGTTGTTGTTGTTATGTGAGCAGACATTGATGATCATTGCCTAGACTCATTAATCATTCGAGGTTACAAATGAAGCTATTTTAATAGAATCTCTTCAAGTTGGCTCCTGAGTCCTTTGATATAACCGACCTGTGCTTGATAACTTCCTTGCTTTCTGGAGTAGCAAGAGGTTCCTCACTCAGTTTGTACATTTTCTGCTGTAGACCTAGACCTGCCATTTCTCAAAGGTTCTTGTCCTTTTCAAAACATTTGACTTATTTCACTTAGCATGATACTTTCAGGATCCATCCATGTTGTCGCAAATGGCAATATTTTATCCTTTCTATGGCCAAGTAGTATTCCAGTGTGTGTGTGTGTGTGTGTGTGTGTGTGTGTGTGTGTGTGTGTGTGTATACATATCACATCTTCTTTATCCAATTATCCTTTGAAGACATGTAGCTTCTCTCCATGTCTTGGCTATTATAAATAATGCTGCAGTGAACATAAGGGATTCATAGTCTTTATGAATAAGTGTGTTCAAATTTTGGGGGTAGATACCAGAAGGAGAATTGTTGGGTCATATGGTAGCTCTATTCTTAATTTTTAAGGAACCTCCATACTGCTTTCCATAGAGGCTGCACCAATTTATATTCCCACCAGCAGTGTGAGAGAATTCCCTTTTCCACATCCTCTTCAACACTTGTTATTTCTTGTCTTATTGATACCATTCTAACAGGTATGAGGTGGTATCTCATTATAGTTTTGATTTGCATTTCCCCTATAACTAGTGAAGTTGAGCATCTTTTCATATATCTGTTAGCCTTCTGTATGTTTTCCTCGAAGAGCTGACTGTCTATTAAGATTACCTGCCCATTTTTTAATCACATTTTTTTTTGCCATTGAGTTGTATAAGTTCTTTATAAATTTTTGACATTAGCCCATTAGTGGTGGTATCATTTGCAAATATCTTCTCCCTTTTGGTTGCCTTTTTATTTTGTTGACAGTTTCTTTTGATATGCGAAAGTTTCTCAGATTTAGATTTCTTTCTTTC